>BQNB010013902.1:25486-73727 GCA_026074375.1 Tanacetum coccineum
AAGATGGTTGAACTGTTATCATTCAAACTTGATGTTTTAGATTTTGGGACCTGCATTTTGTAAAACTCTGATTTGAAATGAATGATAACATATCTTTTGAATAAACGTCTCTTTTGGGTCGTTTTCTATGATTATGATTGTTGTATCCATGAAGTAATACCCCAGATTAGCTTCCGCTGCTATATTGTAAAAATGGGGGTGTTACACACCACAATGTATAAATCTATTAAATTACATTGTAATTTTAAATATTTGTGAAATTCAATGTCATGAATATAATGCATCAAAATGTCATCTACTGCATCACAATGTATAAATCTATTCCATCACAATGTTATAAAATTGTTGCATCACAGTGTATAAAAATCTAATGCAGCACAATGTTATACCTTTTTAACTGCTTTATGAGGCTTAAAGGTTTCTCGAAGAGTTGTTATTGCTTTGTGAGGCTTAAAGGCTTAAACACGTAACAAGGATTCTCAGACTCGTCCATTTAACAAAAAAGTGGTTTTTACTTTTTGAGCTAGTAGTGAGCATGAGGCTTGCCATATGTTTGTCACATTGAATAAATCTACTACATCACAGTGTTATCTACTGCATCATAATGTAAAAGTATACTGCATCATAATATATATATCTATTGTATTACAATATTATTCTTTAGCATCACAATGTATAAATCTACTGCATCATAATGTTAAATACTGCATCACAATTTATAAATCTACTGCATCAAAATATATAAATCTACTACATCACAATGTTATTTTACTACATCATGATGCACTAAACAATAACACCATGATGCGGTAACTATGATTCATTAAATCCGAACATAACAAAAACTGGAGATAAAATGTATGATGTACTACGAAAAACAACCTAGAAAAACATACATAAAAAGTATGATGTAAATGTAATACATAAAAATCACATGTACACCGGATAAAATAATAATGATGCGGTGTACAATACAAAAGTAACAAAATTTACACATTTTTTATATTTGCAAAATTATTTCTTGGTCGGGTATACTTCATGAAAATCAACAAACTTAATTGTTTGGCTTATGAACTTATCAAACTTTTGAAAAGCTAATAAGCTCCACTCTTTGAGCATATGGCTTAAGCTCAAGTTGATAAGCTTATAAGCCTAAAAATTAGAGTTTTTTTAGCTTTTGAAAAGTTTAATAAGCCCATAAGCAACACAATTAAGCTTAAACAAACACACCCTAAGTTAGGTGAACACCTAGATGTCATAACAAATTTTATTTTAGTGTATACCAATTTCCTTAATCCGTGGTTATATTTTGTTTTTTCTAAGTAAAATGTTGATTGAACTTACTTCAGTAATAGAAAAGAAAGCATGATTTAAGGACTTTAACATACTGTGATAGTGTATACCTATAGAGAATATAATTCATTCCACCAGTTTCTTCATTCAACGATAACCAGTGTCTTTCAATAGTGTATTCCGTGATTACGTTCTGCACACGTTCATAGAAATAGTCGGCCATCTGGGTCACCATTTTTAGAGCTCGATTATTCCCAGCCAGAACATACTGATCCACTAGACTAGCCATTATCTGTCGCCGAAAACAAATAAGCTACATTACATAAACAAATTTCGTACTATATTTATCTTAAAACTAACAGTCTATTGAAGTTATACCTTATGAATGGTGTAATATGGAGCCCAAACTGGTTTAATAGCTTCAAAACGATCAAAAAATTTAGATGTGAAAGCAGATAGATACCCTGTACCTATTTTTTCTTGACACTCAGCAAGTGTAGATACCACTGCTGTCATCTTCTTTTTGAGAGTATCGTGACCAATGCTAGCCCATATTTGAGCTGAGGCACTCAAGTAATGCCCTTTATTTTTGCAATACATGTTATCGTTAGAGACATCACCATGATAAAAGGGGAACTAGCAATTCTTAGACTCATGCCATGAGCACATACAATACAAGATATACGACTTGTGAAGTTTTGCAAACTAGAAACAGATCAGCCTAATTCTTTCTTTTGGGTCAAACTAGCAATACAATTTACAACAACCGTAATCTCATTAAAAAATTGTTCATGTACCAGTTAACCGGTCTCATTTGACGAAATTGTCAATATTCTTGTTTACACATTAAGGATATAGAAAAAAGCATTTCAGAAAACTAAAGTTATAACTCAATAAGCATCACAAATCCATAAATGAAATCTAACTATTACCAAACAGAGGCTAAAGTTATAACTCAATAAGCAACTACATAAAATTAATGAGCACAAGTATAAGAGAAACAAAATAAACTACAAAAAAAGCAAACGAACCTACAAAATGACCACGAAGCTCTTGATCCGGAGCCTCCCAACCACCATACGCCACTTCAAAATTTGGTAAACCAGCAGTTTCCCTAAAACTATAAACCAGTCTATCAACATCCAACGCCAACAAATACTCCAAATTGTATCGGCATCCAATCTCACATCACTCACCGATACTTCCCTCAAAAACTCCCCTCCACCACCACCACCAACACCACTATTCTTAATCTTCTTATACGTCATCATCCAACTAAACTCACCTCCCTTTCTTAAAATCTTCCTAGGAATCAAACTGGCCCACGTATTATCATCTGTAGGCGTCAAATGCTTATCATAATGAGAATAAACTTCCTCTTTGTACGTCACATTATTAGAATTTAACAAATTATACCGAAATGTATGTGACGAAAGCTCAGTAGGTATATTAGTACACTCCTTACACATAACAAAACCAAACATTAATACAATAACTAATGTCTCTGACAACCTTAAACACTTCATTTTTAATTTTTTTTCGATGTATTTAGTTATGACTAGTTTAGAATTTATACGGGATGCATATTTTAGTTTGAAATACTACAAGATAAGTTTTTATTTTCGAGTGTAAAGTGTGAAATATAAGATTAAGCTAAATGAATGAACATGTATGTAACAAGTTATTTTGATAAGCGAAAAAAGCGAAAACACAAGGATATTGATGATCTAAATAAAATACTAAATTATAACAAAAAAGATGAATTAGTAACGTATGAACACGTATGTATAAATATACACAGGTGATGAGTGACAAGTGTTGATATACATAGAAATTTGTTGGTTAAGTGTGATTGAGTTGATAGTAGTGATTTTGTTTAGGAACTAGTGCATCACAGTTATATAATATCATGTAGACATTTTATCAAACACTTGGTGTGCAAGTTTCATATACACATTTTTCATCTAGTTTTATTTCTCAAACACATACCGAATGAATGTTTTAGATCAACTAAATACATTAACAATCAACAAAAACATATTAACTAATTACAATTAGATATTTGGATTAACATACAGACATACAGTAAATTAACAAAGATATAAAAAATAACGGATTTAGATCTTACTAAAGGTATTAGCCAATACCCATTGTAACGAATACAAATATCATAGACGAACGATTAAGGTAACCTAACCAAGTTAATGAATGATACCAACAACTGAACGCGTATTTAGAGTATAAGAATTTACAAGGATTTTCCTATGGATTGAAGGGCGTTGCAAGACCTTCTAGGCTTCTCTTCTCTTCTAAAAATCAAACCTGGTGGTTGATGCCTTCTTCTTAGTCTTTGGTATGGTTTTTGCACACTAAATTTTATATTTAGGGTTTGGTATTTATAGCCTCTAAATTTAAGTCGATACGCCGTATTAAAGGAGTTTAATATGGCATATTGGAGTTTTCCTGGAGTGGGGACCACGATTATAATATACCAAAATATTCCAATACTTGATCTTCGATACGGCATATATGATCTTTTGTATACGACGTATTGGTCTTTATGTCTTCGTGGTTGCTTGCGAAGTCAATGCACAAATACTTCGTATCTTCCTTTATTTATACGGCGTATTAGATGTCAGATCAGCAGTCTTTAATATTTCTTTGTTTAAACTCCAAAATGCGTGCCTTTTAGTTAGTCTTCACCAATTGCTCCATATTTACTGCAAATTACAAATATAAGAAATTACGTACCAATTCATGCATAAAATAATATAGAACGAGCAATTTAGCTAGAATAAATGATGCTATAAAAGTGACATTTTTTGATGCCATCACTCATATAGAGGTCGTTCAATGTAACTTGTGACTTTTTCCATGAAAGTCATGCCCCGCTATCTTCCATAGTGATTTGGGGGTGTGACAAATTGGTATCAAAGCCATGGTTATAGCAAACTAGGTTGCATTAGTAGGACTAGACTATAGCCACTACATGATAAATATTCAGTGCGTTAAATCACTAAACAGTTATACATGCCTTACATAGTATTGTTTTATATAATATTGCAACTTGTCATAGATAATGTCGACTCCTTACGTTATCATACTCTTTGACTCTGAGGACGAGTTTGAACACTCATTTGATACCGTCGAAACACCCGCTCTACCCAGTAACATGTCCATGTCTGATGATGAGGAAGAACTATTTGAAAAAGAACCGATGGAAACCGAGCAAAATGAGTATGAACTCGAGCCTGAGGATGACCCATCAGAAGAGGAACCTTCGAAAGACGAATAGAAAGAACCACTCTATAATCCTCTTTCACCTAATCCTCCTACCAAATCAAAGTGAACCCTATCATTTGAGAGGTTTTGAAACCACCTCAATGGGCCACTTATGGCATACACGCCACAGATAGACACTACCACTACTGGTGTTGCCGCTGTTGAACCCGCTGCTAAGCCGTACCAACGAATGCTAATAGAAGTTCCTATCCACTGATTCTAGACCTCTAATTAATATCACCATAACTGCCTCAGACACTAAGTACACTATTGAATAAGCTACTGGTAAGATAATAGGAGACGGTACTATAATTCTAGGATGTACCTTGAATTTATTAATCCTTAATTTAACGTAGAATCGATGCCCATAGAACTTGGAAGTTTTGATGTCGTCATATGCATGGATTGATTGTCTAAGAATCACACAGAAATAATATGAAACGAAAAGCTTGTCCTTATTCCCTACAGTAATGAAACCCTAACAATCCAAGGTGATAGGATCAGAACTAAGCTAAAAAACATATCCCGCATTAAGACTCAAAAATATTTACAAAAAGGATGCGATGTTTTTCTAGCACATGTAATGTAGAAGAAGTCAGAGGAGAAGCGAGTTGAAGATGTGCCCATTGTGCAAGATTTTCAAGAAGTCTTTCCGGAAGACTTGCCTTAACTTCCACAGGCCAGGCAGGTGGAATTTCATATTGACTTAGTTCCTAGAGTTGCACCAGTGGCACAATCGCCATATAGATTAAACCCTTCAGAGATGCAGGAATTATCCAGCCAATTACAAGAAATTTTAGATAAAGGGTTTATCCGACTGAGTTCCTCGTCGTGGGGAGCTCTAGTCTTGTTTGTTAAGAAGAAGGATGGATCCTTCAGGATGTGTATTTACTACTGGGAGTTAAACAACCTAACTGTAGAGAACTGGTATCCACTCCTAAGAATTGACAGTATGTTCGATCAGCTACTAGGTTCTAGCTTATACTCAAAGATTGATGTGCGATCAGGTTATCACCAACTTAGAGTCTGAGAACAAGTGATAAGGTGTCATTTTATACACTTTTTCGAGGTCATTTAACCCCATAAATCATGCAAATATACCCAGATTACATGCTTAATCGTTTGTTTTCAGGTTTTTAGCACTTGGATGGCTTTTGGAGGAAATACACGTGACTTGGGCTCATTTGGAGAAGAAACGGACAAGATTACGGACCTATACCAAATCTCTTGAAGATTTATGCATACAACGCGTGGAGACGGCGTCATAGGCATAAAGCGACGCCGTCGTGATCTATATGGTGACTGCGTCAGGAATCTCGTGACGGCGTCAGGACGTGGCCGACTTAAAGAGGATCTAAAATCATCTACGTGGCGACGACGTCAGGATTTCTAAGTAACGCCATCGCGTCCATATCTCTATAAATATAAAACCATTTTTAGGGTTTTAAATGTGTAACTTTGTATAAACCTAGGGAGACGAACCCTAGTCATTCTAGCAGCTTTGTTGGTTGTTTTTAGGGCCTCAAAACCCTATTGAACAACCTTTAATCCATGTTCTAATCATGTAAGGTTATTTATCATTAATCATTCAATATGTCTATGTGTTGTTTGATTGATTTATCTTCTTGCTTTCTTTATAACATGCGAGGCTAAATCCTCCTTTGTATTTATCTACGATTGCATGAAACTTAGGTTATAGATCCTTTTGATGTTGCTTCTTTTTGATGAATGTGCGCGTTAGGCTTTAGAAAACCAGCTTTTGTCTATATCGCTGTTGACATGTATAGGGAAATGCGAGTGTGTAGAAAGGATACCATCAGTAACAGTCTTCATACTACCTTACCCATTATATGGTTGATCCCTCTTAAGATATTTCACAAGCATTTAATATACTCTTCGGGGCCCTGTAATAGTCTTCATACTACCTTACTTGTGTGTTGCCTTATCGAAATATTAAATAGACGGCGGATTCGTGTAATCCGTTCATGACCTAGGAAATACTTACACAGATCATCACAAGTGTGACAAAGCAACGGATCTAGGAGAAGCAATCTGAGGAGTAGTGCATGATTAGGTAAATACATTTGTTTATCATAAAGTTATCACCAGTAGTTTAGATTATAATTAGTTTAATTATTAGTTAAACAAACCAACCTCTCAAACCATGATATTTACCTGCTTTCTTATAAATATAAAAACACAAAAAGAATATTCTCTCAACCCCATAGAATTATGTTAGACTGTGTTTGAGCCTTCCCAACCTATTCCCCTAGAGAACGATAACAACCCCTGAGTCTTGCCTATACTACATTACACCGATTAGGTACACTGCCTAAGGAGATGTAAAACGTCTTACTGAAGTCCTTTATGATCCTCGCATCAAGTTTTTGGCGCCGCTGCGTGGGGAATAGTTATGTTTCGATCATTGTTTAACTTAGTTCTACTCGCTTGAATCCTTTCAAGTGAGATTTTATTTTCGTTACATTAGCTTTCTCATAGTCTATCTTTTCTTTGTGGTATTTGTTTCGTAATCTATTCCTGTCAACCACCATAGGAGACGCGAATCCTATCCGTACACTTGGAGATTACTCCAAACCTAGCCAGAAGGGCTACAATGTGGTACCTCTTTGATCCGACACCATCCGGTTGGTGCAAAACGGATGCTCATTCCACGGACTTCGGTTTGAGGATCTAAACCAACACCTCCAGGATTTCTTAAAACTTGTGGACTCACTTGACCTTGACGGTACAAACAGGGAAAGAACGCGCCTGCGTTTATTTCAATTTTCCCTTCGCGATCAAGCTAGCAACTGGCTTGAACGTCTTCCTGCAGGATCCATCACCACATGGGAGGATCTTGCTACTCGTTTCCTTACTCAATTCTTTCCACCAAGAAGGACTGCAAAACTCTGCAATGATATCCTGATGTTCCAACAACATCATGGAGAATCTCTATCTGAAGCATGGACTCGTTTTAAGGACTTACTACAAAAAGTCCCTCATCATGGCATCGATCTTTGGCTCTAAGTCCAAATTTTTTATGACCATGTCAATCCTGTCACAAGACGAACCATTGACCAATCGGCCGGTGGCAAGCTTCATGACAGAAACGCTAAACAATCCTGGGCATTATTAGAGGACCTCACCCTGTATGAGTACGAAAGTTAGAACGACCCAAGAGATTTCGTTAAGCCGATCAAGGAAATCTCTCTACCTCAAGATGTCCTGAGTACATCTGACCGCCGCCTCACCGAGCTCAAAAATCAAGTCCAATGCTTGATGGAAGCTCATCTTGCTCTGATGCAACCTACTCAAGTGAACAAAATCATTACCTCATGTGAGATGTGCAGTGGTTAATACGACACTCAGAATTGCATGGAAGTTCCTGAACAAGCCTTTGTTGAATATGCATCCTCGCGTACCAACGAAGCGAGAGGTAAGTGGTACACTTTCAAACCCGAGCAAAACAATCTTGGTGACACCTACTATCCGTCATGGAAAAGTCACCCAAACCTTAGGTGGAGACAACCCTAAAATTTCAAAAATAATTTTTCAAACCCACCTAACCGGTTCCAACCCAACGGTTCGATCTCGAACCGTTCCTTCAACAACAATCCTCGAAGCTTTAACAATCAATCAAATCTAGAAGGATTGGTATCTAACTTCATTGCATCTCAAGACTCTAGATTATCCAAGTTTGAAGCCGATTTCAAACAACAACAACGCAAGATGACCAACAAAATTGACACAGTACTTAAGGCTATCACCGATTGATTGGCAAAATCACTCCCTAGCGACACGGTTAAGAATCCGAAATTGAATACCTCTCTAGTTTTGTCTACTCGTTCTTACCCAACAATTGATCCCCAATGCTCATCTCACCCCTCCACTTCAATCAATGCCATCAAAACATGTTCCAAGGAGGCAAGCCATTCCCAGACGAGTCTGCTGCAAACCAGGATGGGGATTGGAACAGAACAAATAGAAGAACCCAAACCAACTCTAGAAGATGAATTACAAGATATACATCTTAACCTATCGGTTCTTGAAGTCCTAGCTCACACTCTAATCTATAACGTAATGTTGGATAAATACCTGGAGAGCTTAGAACTAGGCAAAAATGAATCAATATTTATCCAAGGTGAAATACCTGGGAAGATGGAAGACCTGGTATTTACTCTACCCTGTAGATTAAGGGATCAAAAGCCTTTCGTTCACCTTGGCTGATTTAGGATCGTGTGTTAAAATAATCCCACTATACCTCTTCAAGAAGCTTAACATCAAACTATTGGAAGAAACTGACCATATCTTCGGATTGGCTGACGAAACCAAATCTTACCCCATTGGGATTGTTAAAGATGTAGAAGTCCGCATAGAAAAACTAAAACTGTTAACCGATTTCTACGTAATCGATATAAAGAAAGATCCCAAAACCCCTTTACTAGTAGGAAGAGGATTCCTAGCAACCGCCAATGTAGTAATAGACTGTAGAAAAGCCAAAATAGCGGTAAGAGAAGGGATCACTAGTTCGGTATTCAGAGTAAAAGGAGTCGATTTAGGTGAAGAGGAAGCACCCTATTGGACCACGCTTGGAAAAAGGGAATCGTACAAACCATGACCTAGCTTAGATGGAATAGGTGCACAAACCCCTTATTATGCTAGGGGGACTTCTTAGATTATCATTTACCCGAAGAATAGGAAATTGCTAGAGACGCTGAAATTAATCCCTTCAAGGACGTCCTAGTGTTTAGGCGAATGGTAGAATTCCTAGGGGCCTTGCCAATAAACCTTAAGAGAAACATGTAAGAGTCGGAAGACTTAATCGAGAATCCGATCAATTGGGACAAACCACCCAAGATGGAGATGGGGCATGGCATGCCAAAATTAGGATAAATGATCCGGATGGAGAAGAATTCACCAAAACCCTGCAATCAATCCCCACCACTAGAAAGCTCTTCGAAAGAGAAAGTCCAAGGGAGATCATCAACTTGGACAACTTATATGACACTTGACGTGTGACTTCGAGTCTAGCTACAAGACTCATAAATAAAGAAAAGCGCTTCTTGGGAGGCAACCCAATATTTATTTTTCCCGCACTTAGGAGTGTCTTGTGTTTTAATTATTTATTGTTTTGTTTTATTATGTTTGAATGAACTTTGTAATCATGCTTTGTTTTGTTTATAACTTTGTATTATTTGCAATTAAAGGTATTTTGAAGCAAAATAAGTGTAGGGGAATATGTCTGGTTTATAAGAACCAAATTCAAACATTTAAAATAAATTGTTTAGATTAATTCGCGTTAGTTTCGAGTCATATGACTATAATGATTAATTCCAGGTTTTTATGTAGTGCTTTCTTCAGATTTAACTAATAAAATTACGTGTAGGAAATTTCTTATTAAAAACGAAGAAGAATTTTTCACAGTGCCTGGAGACGGCGTCGGGATTAACACCCGACGGCGTTGCGACTCTAGCAATGTAAAAATTTAATTTTTTTTCAAGTATTTCTGAAAAATAGAATGTGCAATATTTAAAATTTGTAATTTTTTTATAAACCGGCATAAACCTATGATTACATCATTACTCTCTTCCTATCTTTACTGCTTTCATAGAGTCAAAACCCTAAACTCATTGTATTTATATCTATCCCGTCGATTTTATGCTTGGTGTAGTTGTCTTTGTCTTTGATTACATGTTATATTTAATGAGAAGAAGCTTGGAAGTTCTTAGGAAGTTTCATTAGACGATTCTTGGAGGACGATTTAACCAGTTATCGCATGTTTCTTCTCCATTATTAAGCAAACCAGGGGAGTACTAGTTTCTTTTACTTGTTTTCTTTTCCCTTTATTTGTTTATATGAGTACTTCTATAGAACATTGGGGACAATGTTCAACTTAAGTTTAGGGGGAGAAAATAAGCCTTAGAAACTACTCCTTCATTTTCCATTTGCTTGTTCCTTAAAATGATGGGTAATATATCATAACATAGCATAAAAATGTAATTTTGACCAAAATTTAAATTCTTTTATGACACATACCGACGAAAACCAAGTATTAATAGCGACTCATGGATAGGAATGTGTATAACTAGCATAAAAACCCTCAAAATTCCACCCTAAAAATTAGAGGTTCGCCTTTAGATCTTTAGGAATTCGCGTATCTATTATTGATACCCAAGATAATTTGTACCTTTAGCTTTCTCGAGTTAAGGTTTAAATGCAGTCGTATGTGTTTATTCTGTCGTTACGGATTTGTACGGATGGTCTTTGTCGCCTTTTCTAGAGCATTGGTATCGGTATTAAATTTTATGAGCGTACCAGTAGTATATTTAATTCTAGAACTTGTTTTTGTGATGCATTCCGAGAACGCATAGTAAATATTAGGATTTTCTAGATAAGAGGCACTAGGATTAACCCATGTTTTTAAACCTGTAATTGTTATGATGCTCACACCGATCATATAACTATCTCACACCCTTGCCATGCACTCATTTTTAGTACAGGATACCCTTAGTACAACCCTCCGAGCCTATCCTTTTCACGGTTCTCGTAATTTTTTGGTTAAGTCAGACTATTAATGAAGAGCATTGTCACCCTTGAACCAATTGTTACACCCAAATCGCCTTAGCCTACCCTGTATGTACTCACCTTTAGTACATTATTGTTTTAACCTAAGTAATTACTGAGTACACGGTTGCTAAGTCTTTATCCTTGTAAATACTATTTTTGGACGATTGGGACTCATGGTAGTATTCATCTTATGAAGAATTGGGGAAGAAGTAATTTATTACCCCCAATAAAGCTCAATAAGTTCCATGTTATTTTGATCCACCTCAATTCGGGTCATTAGTTAGATTGTAAATAATCGAGTATGTAAAAGTTCAAGTGTAGGGGTGTATCTATAAACCCCCATGATGTATTATATGTTTAAGAAATGGTAGGGAAAAGTGTACCAAAAAAAGAAATGTATATAAAAAAAGAGTAAAAAAATGTACGGGCTGCCATTCGCTTATGTCTATGTTTATATTAGAGTCAAGAAAAGAAAAAGAAAGATATTGGTGTAGAGTTTTGTAGAGTTTGTATATTTTGTCTGAGTCTTTGGCTTAGCAACCAAACCAACGTGTATTCTTATAAATAATTAGCTAACCCTTCCACTCCAAATTCACCCAAAAGTCACCACCCAAACATATCTTATCCGTTTCTGTTTTTGTTAATGTTGTCTAACACCTACACCCCACAACCCTTTAAAAGACCTCTTAGATAGTAATGAATAATGATTACGCCTAGCGGTGAAGGTTTGATCCTTTACCAAGTCTATGGTAATTTATGTGCTATGAGAGGTAATGAGTGTTGATTTTCTATTTCCCTATTATGTTATAATTTATTATACACCCGAGAGAAAGAGAGAATCCCAAACACTTATGTGAGGTGCTAGTATATACTTTTCATGCTTTTAATTACGAGGTCTAGAAGGTTGTGTTGTAAAATGTACACTTTATTTTCTGAATTAATAAGTATCGAAACAAAAGTCTTAAAGAGCCTTCGGGTATATGACTTAAGTAAAATCCTGAGATACAAAAGTAGGATTTGCGGGAGGAAAAGTAAGTACACAATTAGTATTTATGAGTAGTGTTAGTGTCATGACTTGTAATTAGCGATGATCTTGTTTTTAAGCTTGGCATGGGAAAAGTGAAAAATCGGGGATGATGAAGTTATCTTTTAGACGCTTAATTGTGCTTTTTGTTCTATGATCCTAAAAGTTACCAATGTGGTAATGAAAACATTGCATTATGTCAACACAAATAAATTGTAGTTAGGTAGTTAATAATCAAGAAAAATCATAAAAAGAGAAAAATCTTAGAAAATGGGAAGTCGGGTGTTTTATAACTTGTGATCTCTTAAACAAAACTCTTTGCTACTTTTCAAAGGTTTAGTTTGGGGAATTTTCGAGGTATTTGGTTATAAGGCATGTGATATTGCGTGAGGACACACAATCGTTTAGTTTGGGGAATTTTGATAAGTGTAGAATACACATATCTATTTATGCTTAAAAAGGCCCAATTCAACCCAAAACGGATCAAAAATGGCAAAAATGTGCTTGTATCTGAGTTTTATGTGTGCAGGTATGGATATGTCAAATACTGCAAGAAAACAGTAAAAAACGGGCAAAAACGGACACGAGAACGGATGAGTGATCAAAAAGCTAGGTGACCCCGCTCGATCCAACCTTGGGAGGTGTGAGTTTTTAGTGTTATTTAGAGTTAATTATCGTGTTTAATTTTTAGGTTAAATTTTCTTATTGTAATTTTTTATTGTCTCTCTTTTAATGTATTGTTGTTTTTTTTCGAGTTGTAATAGCGAGTTTTAATCATTAATAAAATCCTACTTCATTTAAATTCGAGTTCTCTTTCCTTTATTTCTGCAAATTCGAATTTGTATTTGTGATTGTTTGTTGAAATTGAACAAGACATTGACACTCTTGGAATTGGATGGCGGTTGAGTGTTCAATGGGGTGTAGTAGGCTGAGGGTCAGCTTATAGGTTAGATTAGGTTTTTGTTATTGATTAAGGGCTTATGTGGATTAAGCCATAAGCCCATTATAAGCTGCTTATTCTTTCCTGTTCTTGCTGGAAAGAAATAAGGTACTACTTTCCTCTTATTTTTATAATTTGTTTAGTAGGTTAAATTGAAACATAATAAGCTGCTGGTAATCTGTCTTAGTCATAATCTGTCTAGTTGTAGTTTAAATAAGTGTTTGGATTTGCTTATTTGAATAAGCTTATTTCATTTAGTAGTTTGAAATCTGTTAAGAGGATTGGAAGTGTTTGCTTAATTTGTTTAAGGTAAAAGTTATAAGCTGATTAAGCTAGAAAAAAAAGCTTATCAGCCCTTATAAGCATACTCAGCTTATTCTATATAAGCTGAGAGTTAAGTTTTATAAAAAGTTTTCTCTTAATAATAAGTTAATAAGCTGATTAAAATGCATTAAGGATGCTGGTTGTTGGATTTTAATTAATGCAGGGACCTGTTTTGTAACTTTTGAAAGTTTCTGTTAGTTAAAACTTACACAGTTAGTCCTTTTAATTTTCATAGTAAGTCCTTCGTTAGTTTAAATAGTTTAGTCTAGTTAGTCCCAAGTTAAGGGACTATATCTGCCAATAGATCAAACTTTGTGTTTTTTATAAAACTTTAATTTTCCCCGCCTACCCTTATCTTTCTGTTTTGTCACTTTCGGCCCATGTGTTTTGGTTAAATTGGTTAAGCTTAATAAAAATAGTTTTTTTTTATAAATAATAAATTAGGTTTTTAGTTTAATTACTTAAATTAGTTTAAAATTACTCATTAAAAATTAGGGCTTTTGATAAAATTAATTTTCTGCATTATTTCTTTTTATAAAAAGTATTTTTATATAATTTTTAGTTTAAGTTTTATATTTTTAAAAATTTAATTTTCAAACCTTTAGTTTTTAATTTTCAACTTTAATTTTAAATTTTAATCTTTTAAATAGAAAAATTAGTAATAAAAAATGTTTTTCTCATCTTTTTAAGTAATTTAGAGTTAATTTAGTTTAAAAAATATTTTTTATCAATTTAATTTCTATTTTTAGAATTTAATTTAGATTAAATAGTATTTAATTCATAAAAAATCCGAAAAGCCCTTAAAAAATATTTTTCTTTTTCCTAAAATTTTCTTTAGCATTAATTTAGGTTTAGGAATCTAGTTTACATTTTTAAGATTTAAATTGCATTTGTTTTCTTAAATGTCGCATTTTTATTTTACTTTCGTATTAGTTTAATTTGTTAATTAGTTGTTTAATTTGTGCCTTAATTTTGTAGTATAAATAAATCAAAAATATCTCTTTTTCTTAAGTCAAACAATCATTCGAACGAGATCGAGGTTTCCATGCATAAGTCATTGTGAAAACGACCCGGGTGATCCTACTTTTGTTGCCCGGTCTAATATTACGTATTTATATTATATATATTTTTGAGAGTGAATTTTATCAAGGTAACTTGGTAACTTTCTTAACTACTCTCGGGATTATATTATTTTATATTATATTTTACGTGTAAAAAAACATCGAATCAAAATGCTTTTAAAGGGTAGGTTAAATGACCTTAATACTACTATTGTCTAGGTAGAAAAGCCCATTTGCTTAAGGACAAGCAAATCCCAAGTGTAGGGGTATTTGATGAGGTGTCATTTTATACACTTTTTTGGGGTTATTGAACCATATAAATCATGCAAATATGCCCAAATTATATGCTTAATCATTTATTTTTAGGTTTTTAGCACTTGGATGGCTTTTAGAGGAAATACACGTGACTTGGGCCTCAATTGGGAGAAGAAAGAAAATATATCGACAAGATTAACAGACCAACAAGCACAAACCGAAATCTCTTTGAAGATTTTATGGCATTACAATGCGTGGAGACGGCGTCACAGGCATAAAGCGATGTCGTCGTGATCTATATGGTGACGGCGTTAGGAATCTCACAATGGCATCAAGACGTGGCTGACTTAAAGAGGATCTAGAATCATCTACGTGGCGACGGTGTCAGGATTTCTAAGCGACGTCATCGCGTCGATATTTCTATAAATATAAAACCGTTTTTAGGGTTTTAAGTATGTAACTTTGTATAAACCAAGGGAGACAAACCCTAAGTCAATTTTCAAGCATCCAAAGCACAAAAAAAGAAAAGCAGATAACAGCAAAAAAACAAAAATCATTAGCAAACAAAAACAACCACACCAGGCACAAAAAAAAAACAGCAACACAAAGCAAAGGAGTAGGGTAGTGGGGGTCTTTTTTGGTTGTTTTTTTTAGGGCCATCAAAACCCTATTGACATTTGGTTGTTTTTAGGGCCTCAAAACCCTATTGAACAACCTTTAATCCATGTTCTAATCAAGTAATGTTATTTATCATTAATCATTCAATATGTCTATGTGTTGTTTGATTGATTTATCTTCTTGCTTTCTTTATAACATGCGAGGCTAAACCCTCCTTTGTATTTATCTATGAGCATGAAACTTAGGTTGTAGATCCTTTTGATGTTGCTTCTTGTTGATGAATATGCGCGCTAGGCTTTAGAAAACTAGCTTTTTTCTATATCGTTGTTGACATGTCTAGGGAAACGCGAGTGTATAGAAAGGATACCATTGGTAACACTTTTCATACTACCTTATCCATTATATGGTTGATCCCTTTTAAGATATTTCACATGCATTTAATATACTCTTAGGGGCCCTGTAATAGTCTTCATACTACCTTACTTGTGCGTTGCCTTAACGGAATATTAAATAGACGGCGGGTTCATGCAAACTGTTCATGACCTAGGAAATACTTACACAGATGCCAACTTAATTATTTTATCAAATGCCTCTAGCCAAGGCCGAAACTTCTTTCTAAACCTAGTATGAACGTACTTTCAATATACCATCAAACGAAATAATTCATTTGATCTTAATCTGGATTTACGTTGATCCTAATCACATAACGACTCTTACTCCCTAATTTGTCAAACTAAGTCAAATGTGACTTTGCGTAAACGTATCCTTTCTCGTTATGAGATATGCTTTACTTGAGATGCAAAGCATTTAGCTTGTTTTCATCAAGATGATTAGTGATCAAATCCATTGTTGATTATCATGGATTAAGTCCATGTGACTATATTTTTGGTAACCATGGTTTCCGCTCTTTAGGCTGACTAATGCACGGGGTTTGAACCCACCACCATACAGACTTAAAGCAGGTAAAGCCCTCCCTTTTTAGGAGGTTGGCGTGGCCACTACAGAGTTGTTTGCACCTAGCAGGAATCAAACTTGGGACCTCACACCTTTTAGTGTGATTCTTGCAAGTCCTTTTACCACTAGGCCAACCGTGGGTGGTTAGTCCAAGTGACTAATTGAGTGTGTGGTATTTGGAAGTTTATTATGCTTTGGTTTCTGTCACTTCCGACACATGCAAAATGTTTTACAAACTCACATTCTTCAAGGATTTCTCAATACCACACTTCTATATCACTTCCCACTTCCACACTCTTTAGTCATTTGTCAAACCATTCTTACCTAACAAATGAATATACCTTCCACACACTCTAAACACTCCTTTCTTAAACCAACCCATAATCACACTTTCCTACTCTTTTCTCTCTTATTGGTAATATGATTATCAACTCAAATCAATCCTTTGATTTCACACTTATTACCATCATCTTCATACTTCTTCTTTACAAACCTTCACAAGCTTAAACTTTCTCACTTAAACAATTCCCAATCTTATCCTCACATGGGACAACTCACATTTCCTTACACCATTATACATTATGTACTTGTTGTCCCTCAACATCCCAACATAGGCACCTACCTATCACATCAAAAGATTCTCCACCACATATCTCCTATTTATCATCTTCCTCACACAACTTAATTTAAATTTCACACAACACACTCAAAGCTTCTCTTATGCACTTCCTCTCCTCACTCAGATACTCTCTTAAGTTGAAACTCAAATTACACACACACACACACTCTTCAATCCAAACCTTTGATCATGCCATCTCACCAATCCAACTTACCTCATCACATCCTTATCTCTATCCCATATGTGATGTTCAAATTCAAATCTCAAACAAGAGGCTCCTTTCCATAACATCAACATCACATCATGCCAACTCATTTACAACTCACACACAACTCATCTTTATCTAATTTAAAATTCAAATTTCAAATTCTCCCACCTAATATCCATAGTTCCTCACCAAGTTTAGCATATTATTGGAATATTCCCTTCTACCCAAACTCACTTCTTAAACCATGGTTAGTTTTTGATGTGTCGTTGTGCGTAGGTATTATTTATTATCAAGTTTTACTATTTATATTTTTTCGACTAAACCTATGAACAACACTAACGGTCAGTGTACCCGATCAGATGTAGATTCGTTGGTAAGTAGGGTGTCGATCACTAAGAGCGATGTAATACTTCGTAAATTCTAGGTCATTATTTTAATCCATGCCTTTATTATTTATTTTACTTTTGAGTAAAATTTTATTCTTTTTACGATTTTACCTGATAAGTTATCTCGCGTTCGTAATAAAACATTTATTAAACGTGAACCTGGCTTTAGACTAGATATTAGTCTACGTGCTCTAAGTAATTTATTATTTCAGAAAAGTATCGCATATGTCATAATTTTAATTTTAATATATACGTTTATTTTATGTAGTTTCGTCTAAACTCTTGAAATATTTTATGTTTGTACCAATTAGCCTAAACAATACACTCTTAATAATGATTTTAACAAAATAAAATCATATGATTCTTTTTCCTTTACTTGTACACGTTTCCATCTCTTATGTGTTGTCTAATATTTACAAGTATAATGGTTGATGCGTATTTTATTTTAAAATATATTTTGTTCAAGTTTTAAATTTATAAAACTTGCTTTACCTTTACAAACTGAGAACCCTGTCGTGAGTAGTGTAGAGATGGTAAATCCGAGGTCGTCCCAAGAGCTAAGTGTCAATTAGTCTTAATTTGAAGTGTCACGTTTTAAAGTAGTTTTAAGATTGATTTTGTGATAAACAAGAAAGTAAATATGCAGAAATTAAAACAGAAAAAAGTTATCAGGAGAGAAGCATGCTAGCCTAGCCATTCCATTACTATCGTTATAACTATGTTTTCTTGTGAAATGTTACACCATGGTTTCATTAGTGGTTTCTAAAGTCGACAGACCTGAATAGATATCTTTAGTCTGCCCTATAATTCCTACGATCCCGAATCCCCTTAAAGTCATGAAGGTAGGGCAACCAGGTCATAGTAATTAACCCCAACTATCCCAAGAACTAGTCTAATAACCTATACAGATTATTAACCCTCTCTGAAAGAGTTTCTGTGCTTTTTAAGTATATTAAATGACAGAGGCGGTAACAGGGTTAGTTCCTACACTAGGGTTAGAATTCATCCAACCCTAGTACCCTGCTAATCCCGTGTTCAAGTGGTAATCTAATAACAGGATTAACATGATCTAAACCACCTGCAATACTACCAAAATCCAAGGTTACACGACAGTCAAAAGGATATCCAACGAAACCATGATTTAATAGGAAACAAGTATTATAATGATAGTAAATTCATGACTAGGTCAACACATGAAGTGCTTAGCCGCTCATGGAAACAACAAAGCAAGAATTAATAAAGACAATCATGGATGGAAAACTCATCATTCTTACAAAAGTTGTTTATGAATGATTAATTACAAAAGTAAGTTTAATTGTGATCTCCCTTGGACTTCTGGTGGAATTCTTCAAGCTACAGAGGCCTTGATCACCCCTTGGATCTGTGGTGGAATGGTTGATGATAAAGTGGCTGAATGAGGCCTCTATTTATAGATTTTGAATATGTTACGGCGTAACCATTTAGAGTGTTACGCCGTAAAGTGCTGACGAGGCTTTCCATAATGTAGGTATAAAATATGTTACGACGTAATCAAGTGTCGATGTTACGCCGTAATGCTGACTCGGATGTCTTAGCCTTCAATAATAATGATGTTATGGCGTAAACCTTGAGTGTGGTTATGCCGTAATCTTGTTGGGTAACATGTCTTGCCTTGAATAGTTTATGGCGTAACACAATCGTAGGGGTTACGCCGTAAAGTCTCGTAAGAATCCATGTTTTCTTTATTTTTACGTCCTTTTTTCGTGTTTCTTGTAACATACTTGCATTTTACTTGAAAATAACGAAATAACCGTAAAAGTATCAAACTCAAGTATTTATAAGATAATTGCAAGTATTTTTAGGGGAAAATTGACACTAAAAAGTATCAAATATCCCTCACTTGACTTCTGCTTGCCCTCAAGTAGACCTGTTAGAATGGTTTATAAAGAGATTTCTCTGATTTAACTCAAAGAAATGAATCTATAAAAGACTTATGCTAGAAACATCAAAGCCGAACACCTCACGAAAAGGGGATCAAAAATCACTCTACTCTCAACTAGTCTAAGTGTTCATTTTTGGGGTGATTGCTCATCTGCACAGTCATAATGTGTATTCTATCATACGCTTGGAGAGTACACAAATCTGCACCAGTTAGAGTTAGGGTCTAAACAATTCTTAAAGGCAACATGGGTGACATAACACAAGTTTATTGGGTGATTTAAGGGTTAGGATAGACATGGGATACACATTTAATTGGTGTTAAGATAAAAACACAAAACAAATAGTCATATATAATCTAAGGTATCCATAACTGGCTACTGTCCATCCATAGCCCAGGTCTTTAAGTGCAAAAACTTAATCATATCTTCACAGCGGGTTAGCTAATAATGAGATCTTGCGAAGCATGCTAACCTATTCTTCATAACATCGGATGGCTTATAGTTGCACCATCCTCAAAATTACTAGGTAGCTTATAGTTGCACCACCTTTACCTAGTTGGTTTTATAACACGTAACCAACCTTAGGAGTTATCACATTAGGTAGCTTATAGTTGCACCACCTTTTTCTTCTTTATTTTTATTATACTCCTGGACATAATAACATATCCTCCCATTTGAGATAAACAATATCGAAAGTGACAATACCGGGGGTCTTCTATGATCAAAATAATATGTCATCAACAAGAGTGCCAATCTTCAAACCATTTTCCTGAACCATAGACTTTGGTAGCCAAAAGTTTCAACATAAGGAAAAATATAGACTACAGGGTTGGCTAAGGCGAAATGGTGTAACAAAACATATAACAATGGGTGAAAACAAAGATTGGCTAGAAAAGGGTGATCTAGAGGTATCTTGCACTATTGATGAGTGCAACAAAAGGGTTTTTA
The DNA here is from genome assembly GCA_026074375.1 of Tanacetum coccineum. Classification (NCBI taxonomy): domain Eukaryota; kingdom Viridiplantae; phylum Streptophyta; class Magnoliopsida; order Asterales; family Asteraceae; genus Tanacetum; species Tanacetum coccineum. The sequence continues at coordinate 45,885 of BQNB010013902.1, forward strand.
ACACGAGAAGTCGACAAGTTAGTGTAAGTAGTCGATAAACAAACACATATAGGCTTATTTGGGTGAATTCTTAAATGTTGCCATCTCGAACCATCTATTCCTGCTAATCAATTAGGTCTTGAAATGATGTACATGCCAAGTTCTAAAGTCTACAATACTACCGACACACTCAATATTTTGGTGAATTTTGTATAATGAGATGAAAATGGAACATTAGGCTTAAACCTCACTAAGTAATATAAAGGATAATGTGCATTCAAAAAAGATTAATTCTAGTTTAGTAAGAAAAACATGTCAAAATTTTTAAAATCGGCACCATTTTTCAAAGAAAACTAGAAAATCAAAGGCAAAAATAGGTCAAGTGATAATTCTACTCCCATCCCCCTACTTGTTTTGTACAATGTCCCTATTATACATTAAGGAAATGAAATAAAGACGAAGAGTAGAATTAGAACAAGAAACTCCCTTGAGCATTGCTTTTGAACATATGAAATGTAATAAGCCGGTGGAGAAATCTAGAAAATCTCTATCATGAGCAAAGCTCATTTTCCCCCGTGATCACTAAAACAAACTAATAGCATAAAATCATTCAATGAAAAATATACAAGTTATACAAACCTAACTCACTTTCGTAGGAATCACGGTTGCATTTAGCATATGCAACAAGCCTTTTAAACCAATTGGTGGCCCAAGTAGACGAGTGGAGTCTCGTGAGTGTTTCCAAAGAACATTCCTACAAAGTTCATTTAAATATACAAGGTTTAGTGATGCTTAAAACTTAATTTTAATGTTTTTTAGAAGAAGGTTACGACGTAACCCCGGTGGTTACGCCGTAATCATGTGATAATTTAAAAAGTTTTGTTTTACCAATTTACGGCGTAACCATGAGAGGGTTTACGCCTTAATGGAAGAGATGTTAACTGCTACTATATCAGCATTGTTACCACACAATTATAGGTCGAGACGGTCTCAAAATTTACCTCCTAACTGCTGGAACCTGCAAAACCAAGTTAGAAACAAACAAACCAACTAAGATGCAGAGATGAAACATTAAAAGATAGGCATGGGGTGCCTCCCATGAAGTGCTTGTTTTTGTTTGAGTCACGAGCTTGACTCCACCCTTATTTGCCAAGTAATAGGGTGTTCCTCCCTTAACTTTAGATCAAGTGTGAGTGAGAGTAGCAGTGAGCACCATAAGGGTGTAAATTTACCACTAGGTAGGGACATGATAAATTAGAACCATACCGCTAATGAGATTTCATTTCTCTTTTTGTCTTACCGGTTTCGTGTGATGATTGGCTTACTTGGTATAGTAATTTTCGAATGAAGGTCTCACAATCATACGTCTTAATATCTGAGAGCTCCTGTACATCTTCAACAGGGTTACCATTTGCCTTTTCAGCAACCCTGGTAATATCAAAACACTCCTTCCCGAATTTATTCAATTGCTTATCCAAAGTAGGACTAGTAGACGGTGCTACATAATCATCATCGGGCGGTGTGCTGTGAACTGTCTGAGGGGTCAAAGGTTTTATCATGCCATCATGTAGAGGAATATCATAATCTTGTTCCTCTTCCTTTACAATTTTCTCTTTATCATGGACTGGTCCTAGTGGCATATATGGTTGCACTACAGGTTTAAGGTTAGGTAAAGTGTGTATGGTAGGTGTGAGAAATTTCCTAAGCCTTTCTACATCCTTGACTGTAATGTCCCAACCGACATCCATGTCCCCTTCATCCTCTTTGTTAGGAACACAAAAGTGTCGGCCACTTCCATAGATAACTGTAGTTAGCTCGTTAAGTTAATATTTAGAAACTTACTTAGGAAGTTAGCTAAAAGCCCATGAACAAACCCATGAAGGCCCAAGCCCACGTCCAAATAGTAGGTATTTATACCCTTTCCATGCCATGTAAAGGGTGGTTGGTTGTATCATTTTTCAAATAGTTATTCATTTATCTCTTTTACTTTCTCTATCTAGAAATACATCCTTCCCACTTTCTCTCTCTAGTTCTTGTGTTGTTTAAAGATTACTAGTATTCTTCAATTGGTATCAAGAGCCATAGAGTGATTTGCTTAGTTTTTGTGTTTGTTATTTTGTTCGTTTTCCGTTTCTTAACCGTATGTCATTTTCTTATTGTTCTTTTTGTTTTCGAAGCTTTTGTGTACATTAAAGGATCATTTACCTTGGTAAATCTGATCTAGTATCTTTAGGATATAGGTGTACAAGCTTAGATTCAAGAAAAAAATCATTTTTGTTCAACTTTTGTGTTCATAAAGCTTTAAAAAGTACAAATCTTGATTTCAAAATTTTTGGCTTAAAAACCATAATGTTTGCATTTTTAAGGTACCTATAGGCTTAGTAATACTAGTTGTACAATAAAATTTGGGAAAAACTATCAAAAAATATGTCTTTTTATATTTTTAGGATTGTGTGTTTCGTTCTAGTGTTGACAGGAATTGCGGATTGCAAGTTTGAACCGGATACGCAGTTCTTTGGTTTAACCGGATACGCAGTTTTTAGGTTTGACCGGATACACAGTTATTAGGTTTGACCAGATATGCAGCTTCAAGCTTCACCGGTATAGCAGTTTTCAAAGGTCAACCAGAATAGCAGTTTCAAGTGTCACCGAAATAGCAGTTTTTCAAGTGTTACCGGAATAGCAGTTTTTCAAGTGTCACCGGAATAGCAGTTTTAAGTGTCACCGGAATAGCAGTTTTTAAGTGTCACCGGAATAGCAGTTTTCAAGTGTCACTGGAATAGCAGTTTTTCAAGTGTCATCGGAATAGTAGTTTTCCAAGGTCAACCGGAATAGCAGTTTTCCAAGGTCAACCCGAATAACAGTTTTCCTTTGAAAACCAAATTTGAAACTTCACTTGGACTAAAGTTAAATCACACAAATTTGTTAACATAAATTATACGGTTTATTTGTTTGACTTGTAAAATCCCATGAAACATTAACTTGTTTTCCCGGTTTTGTCAAGAATTGTAAAATCCCGTGTAGTTTTAAGACATAAAACACACAAAAGATAACTCATAACAACACAATTTCTTTCAATCACCGTTTGATCAAACAATAATCTTTTAATATATAAATTTCTTAATGACGACTCTTGCTGACAAAGCGATTCTTTCGGGTGCTGACAATCGTCCACCTATGTTGGAAAAGGATATGTACGATTCTTGGAAAAGCAAAATGGAGCTATACATAATAAATAGACAACATAGATGAATGATCCTTGAATCCATTGAAAATGGTCTACTTATCTGGCCTACAATTGAGGAAAATGGTGTGACTAGGCCAAGAAAATACTCTGAATTGTCTCCTGCAGATGCAATTCAAGCTGATTGTGATATCAAGGCAACTAATATCATTCTTCAAGGTCTACCACCAGAGATATATGCACTTGTTAGCAATCATCGAATCGCCAAAAATCTTTGGGAACAGATTCAACTTCTCATGCAAGGAACTTCATTGACATAACAGGAAAGAGAGTGCAAACTATATGATGAATTCGATAAGTTTGCTTATAAGAAGGGGGAAACATTACGTGACTTCTACATGAGATTTTCACTGCTACCCAATGACATGAATATATACAATGTGAAATTGGAACAATTTTAAGTAAACAACAAGTTTTTAAATACCCTTCCTTCCGAGTGGAGTAAATTTGTGACAAATGTCAAACTGGTTAGGGATTTGCACACAACTAACATTGATCAACTTCATGCTTACTTGGGACAACACAAATTTCATGCAAATGAAGTTCGTTTAATGCATGAACATAATTCCGATCCGCTTGCTTTGGTTGCAACCTATTAGATGACCCAGTCTCCTTATCAAACTCATCAAAACTCATACCAAAACTCTTAATTTCAACCACAAGCTTCACTATATCAGTCTCCACAGTATGGATCATCTTATCAGTCTCAACAATACTCAACCAATCAATCATCAACAACTCTTTCAATCACCTATCCATCCAATGATTATCAATCATCAGTTCACCACACCATTTATTCTCCACAACCATTCATCCCTCAATTGGATTATCCTCCCACAGTCAACCAACAACCTGAATTTCCCTAACTAGACTCGGGTCTAACTGTTCCAGTGATCAATCAAGGTGACGATCTCATTAATGCCATCAACCATATGATATCATTCCTATCAGCTGTCGTCACATCTCGCTATCCTACTACCAACAACAAGCTGAGGAATTTGTCAAACCCTAGGCAACAAGCTACCATTATAGATGGAAGAGTGACTTTACAACCAGTACAGGGGAGGTAAAATTTTTTTGCTACGTGTACAACTGGGACCTACACTCCAAGAGCAAGTGGAAGCAATTTTGGGAAACAAAGGACTGTTATTTGTTACAACTGCAAAGGGGAAGGACACATGTCCAAACAATGCACTAAACCTAAAAGGAAAAGGGATGATACTTGGTTTAAGGATAAAGTGTTGCTGGTACAAGCTCAAGCAAATGGTTAAATTCTACATGAAGAAGAGCTAGCATTTTTGGCAGACCCAGGAATTACAAAAGGTCAATCCACACAGACAGTCATTACCCACAATGTCGCTTATCAAGCCGAAGATTTGGATGCATATGACTCTGATTGTGATGAACCCAACACTGCCAAAGTTGCTCTCATGGCGAATTTATCTCACTATGGTTTAGATGTTCTCGCTGAGGTACACAATCCTGATAATATGGATAACAATATGATAAATCAAGGTATGCAGGCGAGGTCGTCTTCTGAATAGTCAAGTGTTGTAAATCATTCAGAAACTGAAATAACCAGTGATAACAATATCATTCCCTATTCTTGGTATGTGCTTGAAACACAACAGGCATCTGTTTAGAATTCAAACTCTTCTACACAACATACACTGATATTATCTGTGACAAAATAGCTAAAAAGCCAAGTAATTAATTGCACCAAGATTAATCTGGACAATAAAAGTGTAAATGATACTTTAACTGCTGAGCTTGAAAGATATAAAGAACAAGTTAAAGTTTTGAAAGAAGGACAAAATGTTGATTTAAAAAGTCGAGATAACATTTCAGATTCATGTGAACAGTCTGTCGAGATTGATCGTCTTAAACAAACTCTTTCTGGACAATTAAAAGAAAAAGAATCTTTAATGAAAACAGTTACTCTTCTCAAAAATGATTTCAAGAAAGAAGAATCTAGAAACATTGATAGAGAAATTACTTTAGAAAAGAAGATCAAACAGCTGGATAATATTCTTTATAAAAGAGATCAATCAGCACAAACTGTTCATATGTTGACAAAACCATAGTTTTTCTATGACTATACCACTAAACAAGCTCTAGGTTTTCAAAATCCTTTTTATCTGAAGAAAGCCCAGCAGTTGGAACCAAAGCTTTATGATGGTAATGTCATTAAGAGCACTAGTGCTATTGTGATTCCTGACTCTAAAAAGACCCTAATGCTTGCTGAAGAGAGTCGTTCAAAAATGCTTTTAAAACAACAAGATCCAATGGTTTTAGAAAAGAAAGTTAATACCACACGAGTTGATTATGCTATTCTCAACCAACTTTCTCAACATTTTGAAAAACGTTTTGTTCCACAAACTAAATTATCTATTGAACAAGCCTTTTGGTCTCAGAATTCTATGAATTCTTCAGATCCTATTCCTTCTTGTAGACCCACCAAAGTCGAGGTTCCAAAAGAACTTCCTAAAGTCAGCATGGTAAATAAGAGTTTGAAGAAACTTAAACACCATCTTGCTGGCTTTGACGTGGTTGTCAAAGAAAGAACCATGGCCACAGCCATTAGTGAGAGCTCGTGGGGGTTTAAACATACAAAAGCTTATTTTAGGGATGAATTTATTCTATTTGTAAAAGCACTGAAAGACATATTCAATACATTCGATCAATATTTAATTGATGAACTTACTGAAGTCCAAAATGTCTTTCATCAAATGGAACAGGCTGTGGAACAACATCGTTTAGAGTCAAAAACATTTGAAGTTAAAATGAATCAAGTTTTAAATGAGAACGAACGACTCTTGAAACAAGTCATTAATAAAGACATAGTGAACATAATTATAAATTCTTCTGTGGATAATGCTTCTGTGAATATGCATGAATGTAAAAAGTGTCTCAAACATGAGACTGAGCTTCTCAACAAAACGGATTTCATTGAAAAAGAGACTTATGATAAACTGTTTAGAAGTTATACAACTCTTGAAAAACATTGCATCTCTTTAGAAGTTGATACTCAACTTAATCAAAAAATTTTCAAAGGGACAATTCTGTTTCAAATCAAAGTGCTCTAAATTTTGATCAATACTTTGAATTAAATAAATTAAAAGCTCAATCACAAGAGAAAGAAACGGTCATAAGGAAATTGAAAGAGAGAATGAAATCTTTAATTGGAAATGTGAATGAGGATAAGGTCAAGAAGGACATAGAGGAGATTGAAACGACAAATATTGAATTGGATCATAGGGTGTCAAAACTTATTGTTGAAAATAAATATTTGAAATAGACTTATAAGCAACTTTCTGACTCGATTAAACCAACACATATTCGATCAAAAGAACAATGTGATGCTTTAATTAATCATGTCAATCAAAAGTCTGTGGAAATCTTTGGATTTAAATGTAAGTCTTTAGGAAAAAGGTTTGGTCATTACAGCTCTCAAAGATGAATTAAGGAAACTTAAAGGAAAAGATTTAGCTGATAATATAGTTACCAAACACACTATTGATCCAGAAATGCTTAAGTTTGATGTGGAACCAATAGCCCCAAAATTGTTGAACAATAGGACAACTCACTCTGACTACCTTAGGCACACTCAGGAACAAGCTGCGATTCTTAGGGAAGTAATTGAACAAGGAAAATCATAAAATCCTCTAAATAATTCCTTAGACTCTGCTTGTAAGTATACCAAACGAATTCAAGAGTTGCTTATAATAATCAGAAAAACCTGCCCTAACATCAACAATTCAAGTGATAAATTAGTGGCTGTGACCTTAAAGAACAAGGACAAAAGAGTTAGATTCACTGAGCCCGTCACATCCTCAGGAAACACAAACCCAAAAATAGCTTCTTCATTATTTAAAGGGGAGAAAGCGTCATCAAATAATCTTTTAAAAGGTCTTTCAAAATAAGTCACAGAATAAACGGATAAAGTTTTTGATAATTACGGATCACAATTTCAAGGGGTGTTAATTTATATTAACTACAAGAGCTTTAGATGTCATGTGTTTAAAACTTTAAGGACTTATTTGCACTTTGAGACTTAGAGAATTCAGGCTTTAAACTACAGACGATCAACATTGCCAATACCTCATAGTTTGTAAAAGACTTCGGAATGCTTGGAAATACTTTCATATAGTTTTAAATGCCTTAAAGTTGATTCTCACGGAATAGATTTAAGCTTATTAATTCTTCGAACACAATCTCAAGTATATGTGCGTATAAGGTTTTGCTGATTCCGAGGTATCAAAACCAGCAAGGGGGAAGGAGTAGATACACTAGAATGTACATCAAATTCATGTGATAGAGTCCATAGCCTTCTTTGATTTTAGGCCATTTCGGGAAGACAAATGTCATAACCGCAAAGAAAATCAGTGTTTAACTTGTTACTTTCGGGTGCACTATTTCATCCACATGGAGGAAGAGATATCTTGTTATTTTTAGTATGCATCATTTGAGTTCCCAGGGGGAAGTGTTGTGAGAATAATTATTTAAAACGTGAGAAGAGTTCTTTCTGATTCAATTAATGTTTTACCCGACCGGTCAATCTCTAAGCTTATTCTTAAAAGAAGTAGATATATTTGATAGAAGAGGTACACATAGGTATGATGATTCCTTTAGATTGTCAGTATCTTGTAGGAAGAAATGTCTACATCCGAGACTTAGTTGACTTTGGAGTTATCATTTTGACTATTTAGAGGGAATAATTGTGACATTCGAGACTTAGTTGACTTTGGTGTTTCAATTTATATCATCACTATCCTGAAGAGAGAAATGCGCTCATCCAGGACTTAATTGACTTTGGTGTTGCGGTATCAAATTCTTGAAAGGTTAATTGTGTGCTTCGGATATCTAGGCTTTATACATTAAGACTGCTTGATGCGGCTTACAAGAAAGTTTTGAATCTACTCAAGGAATGATTGCTGATTTAGGGGGAAGCTAAGACAACTTCTTAAGAGAGATTACGGGGAAGACCTACGGCTACTACAAAGAACTATATGATAGTATCATATGATGTTCTCATCATTCAGGTCAAACCTCGTACATAATATACTGGTGAATATATAATTAAGTAGTATAGACTTATGGTGATAATAAGGAGTGCTCGAGTATAAAGTTTTTAAGAATTTCTTAGTAAATTCCAAATCTTTCAAATTATTGTACTCAGCACTGTCTTTTATACTCTCAATCATTGAGGGGGAGCATTTAAATGTTCCTTACATGGCTTGTGAATAATTGGAACATTTCTCTCCCCGTAAGCATAAATTTTAATCTTTTGATATCCAAAATATCAATAGACTTGACATTTTTGATAAGGGGGCGAAAATGTGATTAAAATATATGGCTAATAATAATGTGATCTTAAGAATTCAAGTGTGCGCTCACCTTATATGTGCTAAACTCTTTCGATTAATCGATGCACATATAAAGGGGGAGCAAATGGTTATGTGATTTGTTGAACTGTGGATGTACCAAAGACCGACCATTTACATTACTGCATTGGAGTTATACGGTGGTTAAGTTTAGGTACTTATTCCTATGATCCAGTCAGAACTGGAGGGATCTACCCATGGATATTCCACTAGATAGTGTAGAAGTCCTTAGGTATGATGAAAAAAGGAGTAAAGTGAGAATAAGGGAAGAGTGCAGACTGAGATGGAGCTATTACTGGAATAAACCCAACAAGGTAATAGTCATGAAGTCTTAGTAAGCACTAAAGGGGTTGAAGAATGAAAAAGAAATGTAAGGATAAATGGTGTAAAGAAAGAAGCCCTCCATACACTTAGGCAGAAACTAGGTCAATACATAAACTATTAGAAATACTAAGGAGTTGTCTGACATTGAAGATAGTCATGGACCTATTGACGCTATGCACAACCCTCCCTAGCCACTTAAGGTCTCTCAACAGACTCTTGTTTCGTTTCTCACAGAGATTACACGCATTTCTATCGACTCTCTCACTCCGAGTTAGTTGGTATTGAAAAGGTGGCAGTCCGCTCCAGCCTCCGATTACTAAAACCAAAGGTGCACTATTGAGTCTAGATCCAAAAGAGATCATCCATAAATCTCACTAGGACACAGTTCAAAGATATTTGTTGCTCACACACTATGAAAACAAGTAATAACTTAAGAGTCCTATGCATTATCCTTGTGATTTTGCCAGAACATCAAAGTGATACTCAAGTAATCATAGTGAAGATGGAAATCCTGCTTGAGCCAACATCAAACAAGCTCATGGTAGGTGACTTATGCGATTCTATATGAATCAAACTTGTGACAACTGGAAAGAAACGATGGTGCGAGTCTACATGAATCAAACTTGTTCCAGTATATGAATTGACGATTGACGATGAACTTTTGAAATGATTAACACTCTCGATGTGTTACAAAACCACTTTAGCAAGTGACACGTCGATTGATTTTTCAAATCAATTTTTATTTTAATCAGTGAGATAGTAACTCGCTGGTTCACTCTTATCTTGCTGTCTGCTTTGAGACGTTCCGGTAATGAGAACATGCTGAGTTTGATGAATCTAATACATATGTGTTAGAAAGTTTTAATACTTCAGCTGGAAATTCTGTTAAGGATATTCTTCTTAAATTGAATGTACCTAATCATAGGTCGATCCTCATGGATTCGAAGGTTACTCCAACCAAATACGGGCGAATAACAAAGCCATATTTGTCCCCCCGCTTTATTGCTAACTGTTTTAATGCAGGATACTTAAAGATGGAGGTAAAGGTACCTGATTCCAGCTGTCTTAAAGATTCATAACCACATGCTCATACCCGACCGACAAACATAAAGACATCATGAAAGCTCAAGTACATGTTTCAAGACTTCCGCTACTCTGATACCGTACATCCGTCTTGAAGTGACGAAGTGTTAAAGTTAAAGAACTTCAAGAAAGATGCAATATTAAAGCTTTTCAAGTTAACAAATCAAGAATGGAATGAGCATGTCGGTCCAAAAGTCACAAGTTCACAAGATGGCAAAGTTTACAAGATGGCAAAAAGAGATTATGCTTGGTTGATGATCTCAAGGTGCTCAAGATCACATATTCATATACAAGTCAAGATAAAGGAACAAGCTCAAGTCTAAAGTCAATGATCACTACGCCATATTCACAAGAAAAAGAAAAAAGAAAGAACTCTGCGAGCACAAGAACGAAGACCTTCATAATATGCTAGGTTTAAGTTTTTGTAAAATGGAGTGACCTCCCTTAGGGGGAGATTATTAGGAACACAAAAGTGTCGGTCACTTCCATAGATAATTGTAGTTAGCTCGTTAAGTTAATATTTAGAAACTTACTTAGGAAGTTAGCTAAAAGCCCATGGACAAACCCATGAAGGCCCAAGCCCATGTCCAAATAGTAGGTATTTATACCCTTTCCATGCCATGAAAAGGGTGGTTGGTTGTATCATTTTTCAAATAGTTATTCATTTCTCTCTTTCACTTTCTCTCTCTAGAAATACATCCTTCCCACTTCTCTCTTTAGTTCTTGTTTGAAATTAAAGATTACTAGTATTCTTTACTCTTGGGCCTTCATTTTATGAACTTCCCCAGGATTTTCAATCATGCAAATCATTTCGCTAGTTCTGTAAGGGCTATCCATTTGTTCTTTCAAATGTCCTTAAAATGACGTAGGTGGTAAGTCACGAGGAACTGGCTCCTTCATGTTTCCCTTACCCATTGTCATTCTTGCATTGAATTTTTCTCCTGTATTAGCGAGGACAGTTTGGGTTAATTGATAAGCTTTTTCCTGCAGGTACTTTGTCGTAGTTTTAAGTGCCCTTATGTTTGATTCTATGTTTTCGAGGGACTTCCTAATCTATTCATCATTCGCGGCCTGTTTTTTAATGAGTCTTCGCAAAATTTGATGATGGTTTCCTCGAAGGATCCCATATACTTGATTTTCTCGACTGCTTTGTCCTCCTTTTTTAGAGGACACTCCTTGGTTAGATGTGCCCCTTTGAAACTTTCCTGAATGGAATCAACGTTATCTGGGCTATCATTGATTCTTTCCCTGGGGATTGCTTCATCATACCAATTATGTGAATGGTCTGCCATGACTTTTATTGATTTAATTACTTGAGTTGGTTTCATCAAAGTAATGAACCCTCTAGAGTTGAGCAGTTTACGGGTAGAGATGTCTAATCCCGTATAGAAGATCTAAACCTTCTGATGATTGTTTAGATCGTGTTGCGGGCATTTAAACAGTAGATCAATGTACCTTCCCCAAACTTGATACAATGTCTCGTACATCTCTTGTTTGAAATTTCGGATCTCTTCTAATTTCTTAACAGTTTTAAAAGGTGAACAATATTGCCAGATGAACTCTTTCTCAAGAAGATCCTAAATATTGATCACTCCTGCTGGAAGCCTTTTTCCACCTCAAGGCCCGCCCCTTGAGGGTAATAGGAAATACTCTAAGCATAACAGCATCATGAGTGACGCCAGGGAAGTGGAAGAGATCTACGATCTCTAATACTCTTCGCACATGTTCGCGGGCATCTTCATCATCAGTACCTGCAAAGAGTTTATGTCTTAATTCCCTCATAAAATTCCTATAGATCTCAAATTCGACGTCATTGCTAATCTCGGGTTTTACCATGCCCGGTCTAATGTCATCTTGAATCAAAGCCAGGTATTGCTCCATAGTGAGCATGCTGATATCTACATCATCTCCCATTTCTGAAAACTTACAAGAAAAACTAGCAGAATATATTTACAAAAGAATACAATATATAAAAAAATTCAAATTATTACTAATTTTTAGCTCCCCGGCAGCTAGGGGTGTGAATCGGGTCGGGTCGGTCAGGTTCGGGTCATTCAGGCCAGGTCAATTCGGTCAGATAAATATGATCAATACTGTAAAAAAATCAAAAGATCGATAAACAAGTAGCTAATCTAAAGCAAAAAATATATATCAAACCTAGCTGGTACCTAGGGAGTATATTTTGGCGTGAAATACCAACGATTTATTTTCAACTCTTAATTTAGTTTTATATTAGGGTTTAGTAGAAGAAACCATCTATCTATACTCCTTATAAAGGAGATTTACCCAAATGTTGAAAAGTAGAAAACTAGAAAACTAGAAATCTATAAAACTAGAAAAGAATGTAATTTCGGAAACCTTTTAATTAATAATTATAATTTCGGAAAACTAGAATAGAATTTAATTTCGGACAAACTAGAAAAGAATGTAATTTCGAAAACCTTTTAATTAAGTTGACTAATAATTTCGGAAACTAGAAAAGTTGAAAAATCTAATTTAGGAATGTTTGAAAGTTGAATGCATGCCTGGAGAAAGTTTAGTGTCGTGTAGGTTGAATGTTGAAAACTTAATGTATTTTATTTAAGGAACTAATGTTTAATGTTTTAAGCAAGGTAAGGTTGAATGTTCAGTATATACACGTCTGGTAAGGTTGGTATTTTAAGCAATGCTATAACTAATTACTACTACATCATTATGATAATAATGTTTAATGTAATAATGTTTAATGTTTTAAATTCAAAACACATAATGTTGAAAAGTCATATGCACGCATGGTATTTTAAGCAATGATCTAACTAATTACTACTACACTTAATTACACGCATGTAGTTTGTGTAACAAAGGAATGTTTGACAATTCTTTTTCTTTACCCACTAGAAAGACCTATATAAACAACCATGAGTTAGTAACCCATCCATCATTCATTAGCCATTTTCGTGTATACCAGAAAGAAAGAACAAAATGAAGGATATCAAAAACGAAACAAATGTGGATCATACTCTTGAGGTTAGAAATCATGTTTTTCTTTCTTTCGTCTTTTTAATGCCGATCGTCTTATAAAGCATGTTTTCCATGCTTTGTAACATGCAAATGTCAAATGCTCTTGTGGTTAGAACTCTTTTTGTTTTCTTATTTTGTATGTGAAATGCAGATGTCAAATGACGATGATCTTATAAATCTTTATCCTACTTTGCTTTACGTACGGGTACATCCCCCTCCTATCCATGCTCTTGTGGTTATTTAGCATATTACGTACGAGCTATGGAAACTAAAGAAAACAGTTACCATCCTGGCCATAACTTCATTTTCATATTTCAATGATTAGTAGCCCACCAGCTTCACATGATATCAGGATATCATTATATTGGTCCATGAATGCATGCGAAGCTTGACATCTATTCTATTTCACGTCACTACATTGATCCGAGATGAAGCCGCTTTTGAGCCCCACCACTGGAATATGACGTATGCAACCTTATATAATGGCTATTGAAACCATGTATGCAACCTTATATTGTATTGTTAATCATGGAAATCTCTTGCATACTCATATTGGGATGAATAGTTGATAATTGGTTACTTTCTAAAGTTATTACAGGGTTTGTTTAAAAAACATAGTCAAAGTGATGATTGTGTTGACATTGTAAATATATTGTCTTGAAAAACCATTTCATTATCGTTAACAAATATTCCTTGTATGTGATCCTTGCCAAATTTATGCCAATATAATTGAGTGTAACAATATTTGAATGACAGTTTTAATTATGGAATGTCTAAAACATAATGCATACAATGTCAACTCTTTCCACCTCGCATGCTAATAAGATTAGTTATTTTAGGAAAAACTTTATTAGATGGTCGATAAAAAGTGTGTTTTATTATATAAAATAGAAAATAGATAGATAGTACTCGTGCATAGCAATGAAATTTTATAACGGTAGATAGTTGTAGTGATAAAAAATGCATGAGTTATAAATGAAAAATAGTAACCGTATGTAGATAGTTTGCTATAGTTGAATGCTCACATGTTACAACCGTTTGCAATTACAAGATGATCTTTTCAACGTTCTATTTTGAACGTTACACGAAACACTTCCCACAATATCGAATATCCTTAATTATTTGCCGCTAAGAATGTCCGGTGCTATGATATGCGCATTAACTTATGTGTCATTTCCATTTAAATGGCAACAATAAAATAATTTGCAATGTTTATATATCGTAAATCTATGTTCTATATCTATCGTAAATTCATATATGAAAAGTTGACTTTAAAACTAAAATTAGAAAATGACATTTGACTTAAAAAAAAAAATATAAACTACTAAAATTGACATAATTATTTTAGGATAAAAGATTTTGACTTATTAAAAAAATATATAAAATTTGACTTATTAAAAAAATATAAACTACTAAAATGGACATAGTTATTTTAGATAAGAGCATTTCGTTCCAAGTATTATATATGTGCTTTATTTTCTTTGTAGTTGATTGGCAAAAGCAGCTTGTTAAAAAAAAATTGACAAACGAATAATGACGTAATCGAACTTTGTTTTAGGCACACACCGCGCAACTAGACGCGGATACTCGGCTTTTAATTACAATGTTTATTTTTTTTATTAGTACAATCTTAAAATAATACTAACGGAAAAGACAATCACACACACATTGACATTATTCATAACCAACCTAACATACCATCCAAGCAAAAGACTTAACAATCCCATTTCCTGACCCAAACAATCTTATTATGAAAGTTACACGATAATCGTATCATATTGCTTATCTTAATTATTGGATTCGCTAGGGATTTCCCGTGCTCGTATGCAGGGTTTTCGCCTAGTATGATACTAACGGATTTGAAGTCAAAGAATCCTAAGACTACGACAGAAATACGCCTATTTCTAGGTCATGCCGGTTACACCGATTATTAATTGAAGGTTTCTTATAGATCGTCGATGCCTTTAACCAAATTGACTCAGAAGAATGTAAAGTTGAATGGGAAGAAAACAAAGATTCAACATTTCAACTATTAAAGAAGAAGCTTTGTAGTGCACCAATCCTAGCCTTACCAGAAGGATCTGAAAATTTTGTGGTCTATTGTGATGCTTCGCATAAAGGTAGGTAGCTGTGTTAATGCTAAGGGGATAGAAGGTATAGTTTATGCTTTCGACAACTTAAAACGCATGAGAAAAAATTACACAAATCATCGGACGCTTAGAACTTGGAGCTGTTTGAGTTCGGTCTAAATATTTGGAGACATCTACTTATATGTGTTATATGTCATATTTGCATAATAGTAATCATACGAAAGTGAAAGAATAGAGGAGAGGAGCTAGAGAGTATTTTTCATTATTTTTAAAGTTTTCATTCCAAAAGGGAAAATAGAAATGGGAGAGAGAAGTGAGTTTACAAAATGTAAAGACTTGTATAAATACCCTCCTAGATGGGTATTTATACATATTGTTGTTCCTATTTAACATTAGTCAAACCTTAGTCAACTTTACTTAACTTTGACCAAGATAGACTTTATTACATTATAACTACTAATAAAACTATAAAATTAAACAAAACTATACAAAGACCAATTCATCTAATAATAAACACTTTTCTTAAACCTAACAATCTCCCCATAAGGGTTGATTATTACAGACGCTTCATCGTCGGCAAAATTGGTCTTTCATTCACAAAAGATTCCTTCTTCTCATTTGCTTTTGATTACCAAAATATCTTCTCGCCATGTTTTCCCCCTTTAATAGGATCAACTTCCTTATCATGTTCATCGTGATATGTGAAAAGTTATGGCTTTTCAAACTTAGCTTTCAAAATTTCCCACAATTCTAGATCAGCTACTTGATCTTGAGGTTTTGTCTTCATATTCAAATATAAGTGTTGTTGAAGATCATAAATTGATTTTTCAACAGTTGATGAGATTTTTTTTGGATAAATATTAAGAGTTGTATTCTGCATGTGCTTTCGAAATAGTTCTTTAATCATTTTGGGTCCATGAGTAGCAAATTCTTTGGAGATCAATTCCGATACATTGATAGGAGTAACTTCACTATCCTTGTCAACCGCAAGCTTTACCAGTCGTGGCATCTCTTCTTTGATCATTTTATTTGTTTTTGCAAATGTCATCTCAGGCACAACCTTGTTGCAATGATCAAGAACTTCTCGAATCTTGCCCATGAAGAACTCATGAGTAACAAATTTAGTTTTAATATGATGGCGAATTTGACCTCGATGACTGCATATGCCAGCAATACTTCCTGGAAGAATCCTTGTCTTTCTTGAATTAAATCCTCTCTTGATTTTGGGCTTAGATGTGGTAGCAGTTGTTAGTGATATAGGTGCCGTCAATTCCTCTAATATTGTCTTTTCTAAAGATAAGTCTTTCATAGGGGATCTAGTTAGTGTGTGAATTGGTGTCTGCATCTACTCATTCCTAGTCTCCATACTACCCGTTACATGAGTTTCGACCAATGTATGATTAGTATGATCATCATTATCGTTCTCATCAACAGCATCATCCATTTTTTTCAACATCATCATCATTCACTTCATATTCATCCTTCGCATCATCCTTCTTCTTAGAAACATCTTCATCAGCAACAACTTTTGGGTTTTCCTTATAACTCTCGGGCTCTATCCTAGTACCGAAATCATCAATATCATCATTTAGCATGGAATCAACAAACTCACTCGCATACGATTCTTTATCTTCTTCACCTTCAACCATCTTTTCAATCTTCTACTCGGCCAACTTCTCTTGTACTTTAGCAACATTTTCTTGTGCTTCAGCAGCTAACACAGTTTTATGTAAAGTGAGACTTAAAAGTGTTACCTCACCAATATCATCTCTTTCTCTGTCATCACTAAGAGGTGGAATTGAAGGTGTGCTTTGCTTCATTTGTTTGATGGTCACTTTTAGTGGCTTTCTTAGTGAACTAGTTTCTCCAGCACGTTGCTTCCTCTTCTTCCCCTAAGAACTAGCAGCCGTAAGGGTAGGGGTGTTATGGGCTCTAGGTGTAATCCTATGTGTTCCTTGGGTAGAAACAACCGGTTGTGGTTGATTAATTGGAACTTCTACCTCGACAAACACCGTTTCATACTCCTTATAGTCGTCGGTAGCACGAATTTCAACAGTTAAGAATGCATCTGGAATTTGCATCCCTCAAAATAGCACATTCCTTGTAGAATAAACGCTTACCAACGGAGTATCATCCTTGATAGAGTGATAATCCTCGTCATGTCTTCGAGAAATAGATGGATACTTCTCCATTAAATCAGCGATTATAAGCTGGATAAATCGAGGATACTGAATAACATTCTTCTTCTGGAATACATTATTCATGAAATCGCACCAGAGAAGAGCAGCATAATCAACATTTGTACGATTAACCATAACATGAAATAACTGAAGAATGTTGATTTTTGTTTGATCATGCCCAGATGTTCTTGTAGTCAAGCAGCGGTTGAACACTTTGAACATTGTCTGCCATGGTTGAGCAAGAAACTTCGTATAGAAAGCACTTACTTTGTTAACTACACCTTGATAACCAACCGTCTGCATGAAAGATTCAATAGTTCTGATTGTTACTGGTGTGATGAATGGATTGTCTGGAGTTTCCACTAGCAGCTTAAGAGTGTCGCGAAACATATCCACTGTGTAAGTAAGCTCTTGAGCATCCAGCTTGAATCTGATGGTGTAACAATGCGTTATTTCAGGTCATTTTACTACTCAATTCTTGCCATTATTTATTTTTTGGGTTTTACGTGTTTGCTTTTAATTTTCATCGTTTAGTTAAATCGCGTAAACTAAAAATCAACATACAACGTAAACGGACATCAAACAAGTAAAAGTTTACGTCAACCAAGTGTTATATAATTATTACGAGGATAATTTATAACTTTTCATATTTTATTTTTATTGGTTATGTAAAACGTTTACGTTTCGCAATAAAATACATTTAGGCATACACGGAAGCACCTATACCTATCTATGCTCAAACAAATACCTGCTATTATACCCAATACCCAAAATTAAATCATTTTTCACTTCTATAAGCCCTCTTGGCCAGTTTACATACATACACACACTTAATAAAATCCTAAATCCTCCACTAATATCGTATTCTAGTTATAAACAACACCAAGTACACATTTAGATACACTTCTCCATAAATTGGCACATCATGGTACCCTCCTCCCCTCTCTAAATCGTTCCCTCCCCATAGGGAGGAGGAGAACACCTTACAAGTTGTACCTTAACCACTCTAACACATGGTTTTGTTCAAGGTTGTTTTGCAATACTTCCATCTATAAATAGCAAGTCCTAGGCAAGTCATAACACTCTTACAACTAGCAAAATAAATCAAACACTCTCTTTTTTTCTCTCCTACAACCCACGGCTCACAAATAATTTTCTAGGGTTTCTATAGTTTGATTTTTAGCAAGGTTGCAAGCACACTAGTGTTCTTAGATATAATATATAAGGTATATCAAGGTGGTTTGTGTCACACCCCGCCAAGGCGGAAACGCGAGGCGTAAACAAGAATGGATATCATCACAACACATGGTGTCTATATAGAGAATACTAAAATGAAAACTAAAGTAAAGCAAAGACATAAAGTGTCATAACAATACCCAAAACCTAATGGTGTCTTTATTAATGAGAAAGAAGTCTCGTCAATAAATGACATGCAAAACATAATCTAAACAATTCATGCAAACGCATTTATTCAAACATAAAGCATAAATAAACTCCAAGCATCCTACGGTCTCTTCTAGCCACTTCGCTCTATCTTAGCACCATTAAGCTCACCTGAAAATGATGCTTAAAACGTCAACATAAAGTTGAGCGAGAATCATAGGTTTACGACATACAACAATATCCAAAATAAACTTTCAATAAACTGATGCAATTACCAAAACAATTCATGACAACAATTAACAACAACGGGACGGAACGTGCCCACGATCCACAATCATATCAAAACAATGAGGTAGGCGTACCTCGCCGCTCCACTAATAGTCATAGAAAGGAATACAAATCCCAATTCCAGACTCTTGGTACCGAAGTCACAATATCACAAGGAGTTGATCACCTCCAAGGATCTTACCCACAAAGTAGGCGAAGTCACATCTCATAACACTAGGTAGGAACGTTACCTCCGCTCCAAATCTCACAACATAACAATATCAACAAGACAAGACAAGACAAGCAAAACCAAACAAGACAAGACAACCGAACAAGACAAGACAAGACAAGCATCATTCTCACCCCAAAATAACATGAGAGAAAAGGGGCTATGAAACTCACCTTTGCTTAGCTTTCCAAAAGATTCCAAAAACAACTAGCAAAAATTTAAACAACAAAATAACTCATGTTACACGCTACTAAGCCAAAAACATAATGCACATGTAACAATCATATGATGGATGTCTAAGGTGTTCTATTAACCTCATGGGTCACCCCAACACCATACCCAACTTTAACCACTTCGTTTACACATTATTTCAAAGTCTTACAATTTACCCGAAAACACAGAATTTTAACGCGACTTAACATACTCAAAGCCTCTACTTACTGACCTCCATAATTCATACCAAAAATCACCTATGTTCAGTTATGAATATATTAACTACCTCATGATTTCCAAGAGCCATTTACATGCACAAGTACTCCTAAAAAAATCAAACTTCAAAACAGTCCCAATTCGGATATGATTGCACACTAAAAAGTATGACCCTAAAAACCATACTTAGACAACAAATCAGAGGCTAAAAATTTATGGAAGTTTAATAGACACATAGAACTTGACTTCTGTAAAAGGGCTAATCCTAATTCGAATTTTAAGTAGGGGTTTTACTCCCCGAAATCAGACCCAAATCTGACCCATATTTACTGTTTTGACAACTTTTCTTGCAAACAATATTTGAATGACTTCCCGACCTCATAAACCTTCGAGGCCGGATGTTCTGAAAACTAGACTCTCTGAGCTACGTTATAGACACCGGAAACTTGACAAAAGCTATTACCATCATTGAGATAACAGCCGAACAACACAGCCCTAAATTCTGCCCTAATCTAAATCATGTTTTAACGCGATCTAAACCCTAACGAATACACCCATATGATCTTAATTAAACCCTAATCATTGCAATATGATTAAACATCATTAATTTACAGATTTTATATAACCCTAATTCCATCATAATAATTATTACATGTTTTTAATGATAATTAACTCAAAGGATTATAATTTATACCTTAAATCTTCAAATCTTGAACACAAAAATCACCAATCTTGAAAAAAATATTTTTCTTCTTTCTCTCCTCAATAAATTCGGCTGGAACAATGTAAATACAAGGGGAGAAGGGTTTTTGGTATTTATAAGGTTTACAAAAAGGTTTAGGATATATATCTTTTACCAATTTTAATTAGGGTAGGATTTGTTTTTCCTTTTTCCTCCCTAATCCTTAAATCCGGCCGAATCCCTTATCTTTTTTTATTTAATTATTAATTACTTAATTATTTGCATTACCTTATGTTTTTATAAAAACCTAACCTTATTTGCGCATACCTTTTTGCGTAAACGCAATGTACTAGACTTTTAAAAATAAATAACTTTTCATTTTTATTAATCCTAAGTTTTCAAAAATAGAAATTTCATTTCTTCCTTATTCTAACTAATAGAACCTAATCTCATCCTAATATTATTAACACATAAATACGTATACGTATAATTACTTACACAATTAACACGAAACCACTTCAATCACCAAAATCATTTCCTTGTCACCAAAAGTGAACGAAATGAATTCTACAAAATCCAACACAAATCCAATCCCAATGAGATGATCACGCTCAATGGATTGATTATGCAATCTCACATATCCCACACAAACACATATAAACACATATAACACATAACCATACTTATAGAACAGATATTTAGGTCAACACTACGGTTTGACCAACCTGCTCAAGCTATGGTTGTTAGAGTTTCGACCTCCTTGTAGACAAGAATTGTTGCGCCTATCAGACCAACTGGGACCAGGTTTAATTGCTTTCAAAACCCTAATTTCTAGGGTTTATGGTTAATACTGTTAGAACATGTAACGACAGAATAAGATACAACAGATGTTGATATTCGACTATACATCAAAGAGATTAAAGATTCATTGTTCATAGGATCATAAAGAGATGGTGATGATGCGCTTAATATGTTGCTTTCTTGTGAACATAATGTACTTTTTGCTGCTTGTTAATGACTGACAGTTTATCGTTAATACTGCTTCATGAGTATTACCACTGCTAGGGTTTTTGAACTTGAGTTAATGCTGCCAACAAAAGATAATGTTTGATGAAAGAAAAGCAGATAAATGATACGGGCTGTGAGTGATGGATTAGATATGTTATAGAAGAAAGAAGCAACAACGGGTTTAAGAACAAGTAGAATGAGTTCTTTCTTTTATGGAATATGTGATAACAAGAATGTGATGCTGATTATGATTCTCTACGTGGTATATATCAAGTTTATATGGATGGGCTAGTTTTTACAACTCAAATATTAGGCTAAGAATTCAAGCTTGGGTTGCCTATGCTTACATGGACTGAAAATTCTCAAGGACGAATAAAGTTATATTGGATTTCTCACTTAATGTATGGGCTGGATATTCAACAAGGGCAGAATGTAGTTGATTAGTTAGCTGAGTTATGCTAACAGTTCGCAAATGTTTATGGTATGTGATGGTATTGAACATTTGTACACTTAATACTGCTGTTTGATTTTTAGTAATGCTAGGTTTGAAAAAACAGTTTGTACTTTTCTTGTACCAAATTCGCATCCATTCAACTCACTCTCACTCCAGTTACGGCCCATAAAATAGTAACCTACATTCCTTTCCATATCATGCTTCAAATGAAGTACATCCATACTCGAATGATAATCCCCAACTTAGGGAAAAACTCATCTCACGAAAGTGAGTATTCCAATTACCTCTAAAATCTACCATACTTATCCTAAACCTAGCTAGGAATGGGGTGACTTAGTCAGTCTATTGACTACACCTAAATCACATCGTATCCCTTACTCACACTTGGTAACTTGACAACAATATCCTTAGTTATCCTTTCCCACTTCCACTCAGGTAACTCAGGTTGTAGCAACAGTCCTGAAGACCCTTACTCAACTTCCACTTCCAAATACGCTAAATACTTACTACCGCAACTAGCTATTTCTTCCTTCATACTCAGCCATCGATTATTAACTAAAACCAACATCAACATCATATCCGCTGCAAGAAAAAAAAAAAATTTGGGACAACATAGGAAGATACTTTGTCGTATACGCCTCTTCAATAGCCAAGGTCCTTACATCTCTCCAAATGAAGGTCCAAACCTTGTCTAACCAATATGAACCACTCTCCATCTCTTTTCATATTCGTTGGTCCAAGCCACGCAACATCTTATGTTGACGCGTTCTTTGCTTTGGACATATTATCTTATACTACCAACATCCTCTTCTTAAACCTAGATCAGATTGTCGTACATCTATCTCGAACTCATTCTTGGCTACACTCCTTCTTTCTACTCCACGGTACAACATCTACATTTGCCTTTCCTAGATGGTACTTGGCCTCGAAATCAAACTCACTAAATAACATCCATCCATCATCTTTGCCTCATGTTCAATCCTTCCCGATTGAAAGTGTGTTGGAGACATTCATGATCCGTATAGATTACTCTCCATGTCTCGTTCACTTAATGCCTCTAGTATTATAAAGCAAAACCTACCACGTTAGTCATGCAATCATTTATAAGAACCTTCAGTTGGCGCGACGTACAAGCAATCCACCTCTCCCTTTTTTCTAACATGCTTAAATCCTTGACTTCGCGCCGTCAATAATATACTAAACGAAATCGTGTGCTCCTTCCTGCATTGTCAAGATTAGCTCATTACCCATTTGATTCCTTCCACATCTAGATAGCTTCCTCTTTGCTCCGCTTCTACGTTGTTGGAAAACTTCATGTACATATTCTCTTCCTTCAGTGACTCAACGATCATCTTCACATACGACTCGTACTCCTCCTTAGACTTCGAGTCGGTTTTAAAATCTGTCTGTATAATACGTTAAACTAACTTGTCCTAATACACCACGCACACACAAAGCAACCCGGCTCTATAACTCCATGGAAAACCGATGGTGCATGGTTAACACCAAAAGCATAGTCCGTAAACTTCACGTTTATTACGCATCCCTAAAAATAGTCTAGCTACGTCATCTCCCCGTGCACCCATTGGTGACATCACAACGAATTTTTCTATCTCACTCTTCTCGAATAATCAATGCATATTCAAACTACCCCCCTTTCCTTCCTAATCCCAAGCAATACAGACGCTTCCCACACAAGTGAAGCATTCGAACCAACCCTTACCTTGAAACTCCTATAATTATTCCACACCTCTTGCCTTTCTAAAGACGTCAAACGACATGAGCCTTCTCAAATCGGCGTCGCTCCTTGTACTAATTCCATACGAAATACTATTCTACACGAAGGTAAGAACCACTAATTCCATAGGAACACTTTAGATGGCTTCACATACTCACAAGAATAGTCACATAATCTCAACTCATCTTCCTTGGTACTCCTACGAGACCTCGTATCCTCTTTAGTTCATTTTCTCCACGAACCTTAAGCACTTTCCAAATTACCAAGGCATTTTAACTACCTTCTCATGGCATACCATCTCAGCCTTATGTCTCAACAACTAATTCTCTCCTACGACTACATAAACACTATAAGAATCTCATAACTCAGAGGTACTAAATCAAAAGTAAAACGAGAACTCTCTAATTCCAACTTGAGATCGCAAATAATTCCATTCGCTTCGCTACCATCAATCGCACCACCCAGACGATGCGTCATAACATCAACTCTAGCACCACGCCATGAGGAATTTCAAACTTCACATGCACCAATTGGTATGGACCCAAAAATCACACAATTCCAAAAAGAAAAAGAAAAAAAATCAACCGAATGTAAACCGACAAGAAGAACAGAACCGCCGACCTATGACAAACCATCAACAGTGCTAGAAACACCCTCAACAAAGAATAACGACGACAAAAAATGAACCACATAAAAAAAATCAATACTAAAGACGAAAATTCTTATACCAATTAACGACTTCACTTGAAAGACCACATTAAATAATGTTTTTATAAAAAATTGATTTAAATTAAGAAAGTCACTTTAAGTATAAAAATCATTTTAAATAATCATGAAATTGTCTTAAATGTAATCTTTGAAAAAATCATTCTGGTTTCATAAAAATATATGAGGAAGGTTATCTAAGGTTGTATCGTACCTTACCACTATGAATCACACTTAAAGCCACTTTTCATAATAAATAAAAATTCTATTTACAAAGATTAGTTTTTATACAACAGTTTCTCTAAACACAACACAAATACTCCCAAAGAGTTTTTAATGAGTAACATCATTATAAAATATGTTACTCAAACAAAAGACACCATAATACCAAAAGGAATCGTAAAACACCGTACAGACTCTAACACAATTCTATTGTTTGAAAGCGAAAGAAAATTCCAGGAACCATATACTCAAAATAAAATCAAACGAACTCGTACGAAAAATCTGAAAGACTTACGTTTAGCCCAAAAGAAAATGTAAGGTCTTATCTAGAATAACGCTTAAGAGAGCAAACCTAAAAGCATCGACACTAACACTTCACCAACAGGTTACGAAAATCAAGGGATATACAACCAAGGGAGTACTAATCCACACTAATATGTTAGGAACAATTAGCGCTTAAAAGAAATGTTTGATACTCATACGAGTAATCAATGCAACGAAAGAAAAATGAAACGACGCCAAATGAAAGAATGCAACTATAATCGAAAGAGTATATTTCGAACAACCAATATAGATCGAGACGTCGAATAGGAAAAAAAATCAGATATCCTCACTAATAAAGTACGATGAAGGGATACTAAGCTTAGACTTAGGAAATCTGAACAAACAACCGAGCAAACGAGCAACCTTTATAATAGCAATACTAGGTATTCACAAATACTAGATAGAAGGGAAACTTACTATCTCTACAACTCAACTTAACATATCCTCTAATTAGGGTAAGAGAATAATTCTTTATCCATACCAACGGTCTTAGAACCAAACCAAAAAGTATTGTCACCTTTAGACAAAGGAAAACAATCAAAAAGCCGAACGAAGAACATAGATCACCAGTTCTATGATAACACCCTATAATACCAACACGAGCGTTGGATATCTCAACGAACAACAAGCTAACGAACCAACTTAAGAATCGCAACGACAATACCAACAGGTATCCGATGTATCTGCAAACGATAGATGAAAGGGAACCTTACCATCTACGCAACCCAACCTAATATAATCGCCCAATCGGTTAAGAGAGGAATTCTCTAACCATACAACCATCCTCAACAGGATCTCACATCACATCTACACTACCATCCTAACAATAACTAATCCAAGACTTACATCCTTCACATAATACCACAAGCAACAATGACAATGCATCAAAGTCACAATCCACATGGTGTTGCCTTTAGATTAATGTTTCGTGACCCTAATTATAATTTCACCTTTTTCACATGTGAACTTACATCAAAGACCACACATCTCAATATAAACACCACAACTACCACATAGCACTTAATAAATAATCCAAATATAACTCAAACATGATAATCCATCGAATAAAACCATAAAATCCAATCTGACCAAACAAAACATAAGTCACATCGTACCCAAAATATAAAAGCTAATCCCAGTTTATAGCAACGCAGCGAGGTAGAAATGAAAATTATGTTACTCTCCGCTTGGGTTATGACTTTTCTCTCTCAAAAGTGCACCCAACTCCGGAGTCCATGAGGTAAACAATCTCCCGAACGATATCTTCCTAGGGGTAGGGGAAGACATGACTAAAACAATAACAAAGGGGTATATACTATTAGATCCCCATAATGAAAAAGTATATATTTCATATTATATAGTATTAATTCAAAATAGAAAAAAAAATTAAGCTTTTAGGTAGCGAGAACATACGGTATATACGTACATAAACACTTATGCCCTAAAATGCAACTATATGAGGGACCCTTAAGCTGTAATCTAGGCTCAACCACCTAGTTCTCTATAACCAAAGGCTCTGATACCAATCTGTCACACCCCGCCAAGGCAGAAACGCGAGGCGTAAACAAGAATGGATATCATCACAACACATGGTGTCTATATAGAGAATACTAAAATTAAAACTAAAGTAAAGCAAAGACACAGAGTGTCATAACAATACCCAAAATCTAATGGTGTTTTTATTAATAAGAAAGAGGTCTCGTCAATAAATGACATACAAAACATAATCCAAACAATTCATGCAAACGCATTAATTCAAACAGAAAGCATAAATAAACTCCAAGCATCCTACGGTCTCTTCTAGCCACTTCTCTCTATCTTAGCACCATTAAGCTCACCTGAAAATGATGCTTAAAATGTCAACATAAAGTTGAGCGAGAATCATAGGTTTACGACATACAATAATATCCAAAAACTTTCAATTAGCTGTTGCAATTACCAAAACAATTCATGACAACAAGTAATAACAACGGGACAGAATGTGCCCACGATCTACAAGCATACCAAAACAATAAGGTAGGCGTACCTCGCCGCTCCACTAATAGTCATAGAAAGGAATACAAATCCTAATTCCAAACTCTAGGTACTGAAGTCACAATATCACAAGGAGTTGATTACCTCCAAGGATCTTACCCATAAAGTAGGCGAAGTCACATCTCATAACACTGTAGGAAACGTTTTACCCCGCTCCAAATCTCACAACATAACAACATCAACAAAACAAGACAAGACAGACAAGACAAGCATCATTCTCACCCCAAAATATCATGAGAAAAAGGGGCTATGAAACTCACCTTTTCTTAGCTTTCTAAAAGATTCCAACAAAAGCTTCACAAACACTAGCACAAATCTAAACAACAAAATACACTCGTGTTACACCTACTAAGCCAAAAGCTTAATGTCACTGTAACAATCATCATGACAAAACCCGAGCCCGGGTCCTAGTTAAATATCCCGCGCGTCACATTAAATGTGTAGGGGATATATATATATATTTAGATATTTTCTTTTCAGAAAATATCTCATATATATAGATATTTTCTTTTTAGAAAATATCTAGTTTTTCATTTTTTCAATATATCTTTTTCTCTCATCTCTCTCTCTCTTCTCTCTCTCTAAACCTTCATCTCTTTTCTTCTTTCTAGTTTCTAGTTCTTGATTCGTGTTATGAAGTGAAGTAAATCGGGAACCTACAATTTACATCCACAAGTACTCCTAAGAAAATTAAACTTCAAAACAGTCCCAATTCGGATCTGATTGCACACTAAAAAGTATGACCCTAAAAACCATACTTAGACAACAAATCAGAGGCTAAAAATTTATGGAAGTTTAATAGACACATAGAACTTGACTTATGTAAATGGGATAATCCTAATTCGAATTTTAAGTAGGGGTTTTACTCTACGAAATCAGACCAAAATCTGACCCGTATTTACTGTTTTGACAACTTTTCTTGCAAACAATATTTGAATGACTTCCCGACCTCATAAACCTTCGAGGCCGGATGTTCTAAAAACTAGATTCTCTGAGCTACTTTACAGGCACCAGAAACTTGACAAAAGCTATTACCATCATTGATATATCAGCCAAACAACACAGCCCTAAATTCTGCCCCAAT
>BQNB010013903.1:0-76239 GCA_026074375.1 Tanacetum coccineum
TCTGGCCGACCCCCTTAGCTCTATGGCCGGCCCCCTTATCACTAAGGGGGCCGCCCAGGCCGAGACGCTCCCTTTTTTGTCTTTTCCATGGAAGGTGTTTTCTGAAACATTTCTAGCCGTTTTTAGGAATAAAATTTGAATTCAAAATATTTATTTTGAATAAAATATTTCTTTTAAATGTAGAAAATATTTTGTAAAAGTTATAAAAAAATTTGTAACATTTTATAAAAAATATGAGGTTGAATATAAATTCCTTTGATCATAAAATAAATTAAGCAGTTATTTATTCATACCTTAAGTGATTTACGTCGAGTGCAAACTTCGTGAAGCAGACTTGAGACGTCAAGAGATGTTGTCGTATGAATGCATTGATGATTTGTGATCACGAGTAACCTAAGCACTTTACGTTATGTGTTATAAGTTACATGTTTGTCATCACCAAAACATGAAGAGAATGTATAAATTAAATATCATAATATTTCTACCAACAATCTCTTCCTTTTTGATGATGACAAAATATGCAAACTATAACTCATAGTAAAATGTATAAGTTACTTGTTTACACTTCTTCTCCCCCTTTTGTCGAAGCAAAAAGGTGGATACTTAGGCGAGACTTTTACTACACTATAATCCTTGAAACAAAGAGGCGAGCTTGCATCATCCCCAGTGAAGTCTTGCTCTAATAAACCCCGTAAAATCATCCCAAGCTATCTACTTTGACACTCAAACACCCTTTGCATCCTATTGTTTATTGACTCTAGTGGATCCATGGATCAAATTTGTTACAAACTCTTAACCTACATCAAGGGTTAGTTTCGTGCAACATAATATATATATAAGAGAAAAATTAAAAGGGCGGAATACACATATTAAGAAATGTGTAGATGTCATAACGGTTGCAACTCCCCCTTGGTGTATACTCCCCCTTGATGACGTGGATTTGAATAGACTAAGGGTTGTAATGAGATATTCCTAAATCCTCAAGGTTACTTTGTTAAGCATTATGTATGATTTTTATGTTTGGGGTGTTTAAGGATAAACATTATCGTAAGACTTTAGGTCGAACTAAATGTTGATGATAAGGATGATTTGTTGAGGAAACATAAACGAAGAAGGATGAGCATGAATGGAAGGGAAATGTATTGACTATAGGTTTGTTGGGTGTTTTATTGGTTGTTAATGTTGACAAACAAAGGTGAAAATGTAAAATGAGGTAGTATTTCTTTCATGGCGAAAGAAAAATGAAAGACATGACAGTGTGATGACTCAACAACACTTGAAGATTGAATATCTTCTCTGTGTTCTTCACTTGCTAGAAAGTGGAAACGATTGGATGATAAGACGTATTTCATTACGAAATTCACTTAAATTTTGACAACATAGGCACACATGCTTATGAGTGTCGGGATATGAATATGACCCGTTGATCCATAGGATTTGTGCAAGGTGTTCAACCTCCATGGGTTGTAGTGGTGGTAACTTACTATTAGATGGTTACATGGTTGAATTTTCTTGTGAAGATGACTAGGTGGATGACTCGAGATTGATAGTGGTAAGGATGACTTGGTTTTTCATTTCACTTTGGTGGTTTCTAGTGAATAAGAATCACACATGTGAGTTCTTGAGAGTATTTGGTTAAAGGATGTATGTGAACGAGTGTGTTTTCCCTTCCCATTTAATTCGTGCTCATCCGGACGTAAAAATGTAGAATAAAAAGAATAAATGAAGAAAAATAAAGACAGAAGCGATGAAGTTGACAATGTCATGACGGATGACGGTTAGCATACGATGAACTTCATCCACGAAGTTATGTAGCTCTTCTCGAGGATTGTGAATGTTCATAGAACAAACACATGACAAGGTACGAGGTTGTCTTAAAAGTGGTAGCGAAAATGTGAAACTATCTATATAATAATAGAGGCGTGATTAAGGTTTTTATGAAACGAATTAGACATGAACAATGAGTGACATTTTAATTTGCATTTTGCGAATTAAAAATGCTTAAACATTTCGGATGAAATGATTAAGTTGTCGAGATTTATCAGAATGTATTTAATAGTAACAAGACTATTAAAATGAGAATGACATGTTTATGAGATTTGTTTCATCATTCCTAGACCTAGACTTAAAAAGGTTCACGTTTGAGTGGTTTGGTGAGGATGCCGACGATGTTGTCTTCCTATGAAACTTTTTCGATGAAGATATTTCCTTTTGGACATTGTCGCGAAGGAAATGACGATGAATTTTGATGAGTTTTCTATCCTAAGATCGATGGATAATGTTCGATCCTCATTGTGTATGAGGTGAGCATGACGATAAACCATCGTGACATTCCTAAGGGGATGGAAAGGACTAACAGAAGTGAAAGTACTTAGTCTTAAGGTGTGTATATTAAGGAGGATACGAATCACTTATGTAGAAACTCGTAAGACCTTTGTCACACGAAGGTTGATGTAAGCTTTTAGCTTTAAGAAGAGCATTTTAACATATGTTGTTAAAAGCCTTGAATATGAATTTTCGGATATGACCTTTAACGTTTACGATCGTAAGTTAAAATTACTTGAATATTTTAAACGAAATATTTAAGTTGTCAAACCTACTTGGAGGAGTGTTAGATTTGTATCTAACTTTTTCTTGACAAAAGAGTGGTTTATTTGGAAGAAGGCGAGATGATAATTAAGGGAATGTGTGAGTGAAGACTCTAAGGAATATAAGATGATTTTACGACTCTTTTGACTTTTAGATTTTTGACACGGACGCGAAGAAAAGTATTATAGTTTGAGAAATATATATAGTAGCAGCAACTTCATATTTCTATGACGTGAACGAAATGATAAAATACATGGAAAAGGTGACAAGAAAGTGGAGCAAGTGTCTAAGTATGTTGCGGATTCAGTAGACTAAAACTAGCATCGATCAAGTTTAAGAAGAATGCTAGAGTTCGAAAACTTATGGAGACATGGAAGTTGGCGTTTGAAGCTAATGAAAACTGATTAAGTTTGAGTCATATGCTAGAGTTTTCTTTTGTATTTCATTGTTATCTTTATAAAACATCTAGTATAGTATTATGGTAGTCGTGTTTTGAGTGTGTTTAAAGCACGTAGTTAGCATCATAAAGAGTAGTTCACAACTACTCTTTCTTGTACATACATTCTATTTTTTAATTTATTCACCCGGTATTATCCCTTTACCCAAAAATATATATACCTAGATGCATAAGACATATAGATAAGCATGCAAGTTTATCTAAGCATGCATCAACACAATAATCAACTAGATTAATGTGTAAGACTATATGAGACTTTAAACATTAATTGTCATATATTAAACTAACATAGTGTAGGTGCACAATTAACACGTAAGTCATGTAAGATAATGCATACAAAACATGTTAATTTTAAATGCAATAATCATGTAAAACATGTTATCATTTAGCATTTAAAAGCATGTGTCATTTTGATAAACTAAGAGGTATTTTATCTAAATTTGCTTGAACAAGACAAATGCCTTTATAATAGACATGCATTTAATAGCTAAGCAAATAAACATTGAGCATCAAGAAAATCATAAAGGCATATAATTGCATTACATGGGAAAAAGTAATCATCTTGAAACATTAAAGCACATATGTGAGGTGCATTGAGTCTAGATTGACTAAGAAGAAACCAAAATTTTACATGCTTAGTGTGCACTCCTAATGAGATACAAAGTCTATCGATGTAGACTATCATTAGGCATATTTAGGAATGGCCATTTAATCAAATTAGAGAATGAATATGAGACTATCACTAGTGGTGCTCAATTCAGGCTAAACACGACCATTTTTACAGGTTAAACACCGAACCCAACTTCACTCCTGGAAGCAATTCAACCGTTCGGTCAAATTAAATTTCTAGTGCAATAGATTCTCCAGTAGTCATTCTCATGTTAGACAAAATAGAATTCTTATATTTGCCTAATGAAGTGTAGCAAAGATAAAATTTGTATTATCTTTTCATAGAGAGCCTAACATGACTCAACTAACATGCTTTAATTCCGGTTCGCATAATCCTAATCAAGATGTGTGGAATTCTTAGAGAAGCGTAAGCAAGATGTTTTAATCTTTTGTTCAAGATCTATAGGTTGTTTGGTTTCGATTACATATTGCTTGATTTAATGGATGTCTTATATTTAATCATCTTGTTCTATGGTAGTTGTATCTGTTGATATTAACGTGTTTGGTTTTTCAAAAGCCACGAGATGTGCTTATTTGTGATAATGAAAAATATGTTATACTGAGAGTGTTTTAAGAATGCTTCTTTGCATGTCTTGTGAAATGAATCTCATTAAGATTATTTATCTTAGTTGAGTTTGTGATTATTTAATGATAAATGATTGAAAAGAGACATATTTTTTTTTAAACAAATATGCTTTTCTAAAATTATTATTCTTATCAATGTTGTATATCATAAATAAATAAGTATTTGAATAAATTTATTTTTACTTGATTCTGCCATATTTGTCATGATATTGTGATAGGTTATTTTTCAATTCTAATAACTTATATTTTTCAAATAATATGTAATGTATTATCTTGTAGCACAACCATTCATGTCACGAAGAAACTAAAATACTTAGGATATATATTATCCTTTGTCAATCGTTTAATGCGATAAGTGCAAGAGTTTATTAAGCATAATGTTTCCCAAACATCATGTTATCCCAGATGAATGAACAAGAATATCATTCTTATTTCAGAGTTTAGCTAAATGTGAATTTGAGATTTGTGTTGCGCTTTTAAGTTGTATGAGCAAAGTTTACATATGTTGTTAGTTTGCTCGTGTTTGGTTTTTCGGAAATGACACATTTACCAATTGCATTGCAATGTAAATTGCTTGAATTATTTCGTGAGAAACATCCAAGTTGTCAATCCTACTTCATTGTGTATTTTATGCATGTAATAAACATATTAGTATAGTATTTGAAACACAACCATTGGACAAATAGACTCAATATGGCATCATCAACACAAGTGTGAGTTATGGTCCGATGCATATTCTTTTCATCTAGAAAAGGATGTAATTATTTTTTCATAATCCAATCTAGGTGGATTAAGTATGTAGATCAAGTTATTCTTTTGTTTATATGATATGTTTTGTAGATAAAACAAATAAGAATCCAATTTCATGTCCATGCTCAAAAACTTGTTAATTAGATTCGATAAATATATCAACTATAATTTGAATAATGAATCGATATGTACTCGAGATTTTTCTTGACCCTCATGAACACTCATTTAAAAGAAAACAAATAAATATTTTAATAGTGTGTTCCATTAATCCTAAGATTATTCATGAGAGTAAGGTTAATGAATGATAAAAAGTTAACTTATTGCTTCATGATTGTTATATATTTTGTTTATGTGAAAGACTATTTATTGTTACGTATAATGTGCACACTTTTGACAATTCATAAGTATTATTATACAAAACACATCTCTTGTAAAATGTTACTCCCTCCGTCCCACATTAAGTGTCCACTTGACTTTTTCAAAGTCTTTTTTCTTCAACTTTGACCTTAATGATTTCTTCTTATGTTATATGATACTTGATGCAAGATATATGAATGGATAGAGTTTTGAATATATTTTTCGTTGGTAGAATTTTCGTTCAATATTATATAACACAAACAAAAATATTTATGGTCAAAGTTGAGGAAAAAAGACTTAAAAGATTCCATTGTGGACACTTAATATGGGACGGGGGGAGTATATGAAATAAAGTTATGTGTGTTATGTTGGATCAATTCAAACACACGCAGAGTTCAAAAATACATTTTCTTTTACTTATATACTAATGTATTAAAATGATCCATTTTCTCTTGTTTAAGCAACCTAAGGTCAAACAAGGTAAGTTGTTGAAAATATTTAAACGTGTTGTTGAAAATAAATTAAATCGCTGAAAATATTTAGGTGACTAGTTTTAATAATTTAATACTATACTTGACAAGTTATTGAACTCTTATTCCTAAGTATATTCCCATACTCAAAAAGATTTACAAGGTGTTTATGTAACATTTGTAAATTAAGTGATCTATGCCTATATGCAATGCAAAAATAATTTCGCAACTTAGTACAAGAAATCTAGCATAAATTTTACTAGTGCATTTTTATGAGTACTAATAACGAACAACTTAAAAGACACATATTGCACATAAGTTTCTAGATAGCTTAACTATGAAATACTACAAGCACATAAGAATTGAATTAACTATATTAATACATACACATAAGCAATAATCATTTATCATAACGCACAAAAGTACTTGTCGTCGTTTTGTGTATTAGATACAACAATGTATACTTAGCTCGGTTTTGTTTGAAAATGAATTAGTTTCCTCCCCATTTCAAAATTTAATCAATTTTAATATTTTTGAAAAGTTAATTACACCATTTTTCAAAGATATACCGACTAGAAATGCCCGACTCGAAGGAAAAGGTAAAATACAAGTTTTACGTCAAAACGAAACACAAATTTTTAACCCCTATGTAGTATTTTGAATTTTTGACTTACTTAAGTTTGGAATAAATACTTGGAAGTATTTTTAAACCAAAGTAGACTCAATTATCTTTAAAAAGACGGGTGACACGACTTCTACGGACTTACGGTTGATTTTAAATGAATTTTCAAAGTTTCCGAAAATTTGCCGAATCAGACAGGTGGCCCCCTGATTGATTAGGGGGCCTCCCAGGAGATAAGGGGGCCGCCCAGGGAGATAAGGAGGCCGCCCATCTGATACACAGATTCACATTTTTTGTACAAAATCATTTAGTGACTTAGTGGAAAGATGTATAACTTATTAAGTTTGATACCGAACATAAAACATTTATTTTAAGCATCATTTTTACTTTGAGTTAGTATACTAAGTGTATTTAACAACAAAACTAATACAAGTTAAGCAACAAAACAGTTTTCATATTTAATCCTCCTTCATGGGTAATTTGATACATGGATCGTGCTCTATTTTTAAAACTATTTGTTTTGAAAATTAGAGCGACGTGGCTCCTGATACCAATTGTGGAAATCGTAGAGGGGGTGAATACGTTTCTATTTAAAAACTTAAAATATTTAGTATCAAATTATCCATCAAGTTAGATGCAATATGATGAGTGTGAATAATACATCTATATCCACTAGAACATGTCATAGCAATATAAACACAATCATAATATTAACTTTTATCCATGACACTTTTTTCATTCAAACACTATAAACAACAATCAACACACATATAGATCTAATACAAATATAAATGTAAGGCAATAAGATAAATAAAGATGTAAAGCGAAAAGTAAAAGAAAGTGCAAACCGGACGTGATGATTTATAGTGGTTCGCTCACGAAGCACCTCTTCTCCCTACTCCACTCCCCGAATACCCAACTCGAGAGTTACTTCACTAGTCAACAATCTCCCTTTAGGCGGAGAGAAACCATACACAACTAAGCTTACACTGATTTCCGACACTAAGCCAAATGTCGAGTTCTAATCATAGCTAGAACCAATCTATCACAACTTATGTATTTTGAGGACTAAAATACTAACCGCACAACTTCACTTCACTACACCTAGACACTAACATGATCACAACAATCTAACTCTTCTTTCTATGATCACCACGATCTAACTATACTTTCTATGATCACCATGATCTAACAACTATACACACCATGATCACCACGATCTAACTATTACACAAGTTTAGAATACATGGACTCGATCTATACATTGTGAATGTAAGACATGTCACGAATACACTAACTGAACTACATAACTTCGTATCTTGATGATAATGAGAGTTCTTCTCTTGCACTTGAAGGAATAAGCTTGAATCACTTGAATACAAATGCTTAAGATTAAATGATCAAAGGATTGTAGGTGATGTATAAACCGATTTTAGACAGAATAGAATGAGTGCAAAAGGTGAGAAAATTAGTGGGGAACAATCCAGTATTTATAGGCAAACTGGGAGCGTTTTTGTCTGGCCGGCCCCTTAGCTCTATGGCCGACCCCCTTATCACTAAGGGGGCCAACCCTTATATTTAAAGGGGCCGCCCAGGCCAAGACGCTCCCTTTTTTGACTTTTTCAGGGGAGGTGTTTTCTGGAACATTTCTAGCCGTTTTTAGGTAGAAAATTTGAATTTAAAATATTTATTTTGAATAAAACATTTCTTTTAAATGTAGAAAATGTTTTGTAAAAGTTATAAAAATGTTTGTAACATTTTATAAAAAATATGAGGTTGAATAAAAATTCCTTTGATCATAAAATAAATTAAGCATTTATTTATTCATACCTTAAGTGATTTACATTGAGTGAAAACTTCGTGAAGCTGACTTGAGACGTCGAGAGATGTTGTCGTATGAATGCATTGATGATTTGTGATCACGAGTAACTTCAAAACTTTATGTTATGTGTTATAAGTTACATGATTGTCATTACCATAACATGAAGATAATGTATAGATTAAATATCGTAATATTTCTACCAACACAACTAAAAGTTGAAATTCAATAATAGAACATTCATGCAATATGTGCAATTAACCAATGCGCAAGCATATACTTATTGACTGGTCAATAGTCAAGATATTTAATGTTATTTTTAAAACACTCATTACTAATTAATGTAATTTTTAAAACACTCGTGACTAATTAATGTAATTTTTAAAACACCCCTAAAATAAAAAATACATGTTATTATACGCATTGTACAAACTAATAAAACACAAAAAACTTTATACAATATATATGCTAATACATATAGTTTTGAAAGCCGGACCGAACCAATCGGTTCAACCGAGAACATGAGTAGTCACCGGTAGAGGTGCGCAAATCAGTTAACCAGTTCGGTTCGGTTTGAGTCAAACAGGAACCAGTTTCAGTCAACAGGAAGCCGAAACCAGTTCGGCACGAACCTGAACCGGTTTGGAACCGGTTTGGGTATCGGTTCATGCCGAACCGGTTTGCCGGTTTGGAACCGGTTCGGTTCCGGTTAACCTGTAAAACCGGTTTGGTCAGTCACATGTGTCGAGGTTTTTTTGTTCTGTTTTTAGTCTTTTTTTAAATATAGGAAAATACAAACATAAACGAAATACAAAGCAGTCGTGATGACAAGAAACGGTTGCTGTTTATTTTTTTTTAAAAACATATTGGTAAAGACAAACATATAGGAAATACAAAATAAACGAAAATAAAAATAAAACTAGTAGTATGTGTATTGTCCGTGTCCGTGTGACATAGACCCTCCAGCTCCATCTTGGGTTTCGTCATCTTCTGCCCCGCTGCTCAACATATAATCACGAGGTGGTTCTTCAAAAGAGCCGTCGCTACTAGCATCTAACGCAATTTCTTGATCGGTTAGTTGAGTGGCTTCATTCATTTGCACCTCGTCATTAAAGACACCTTCTTCAACTTCCAAAGGGCTAGTTCATGTGGAGTTGTGTGCTGTCTACGCTCATGAGCGTCTAAGTGGTCCTTTAAACACATACACATCTCTAAAGACTCTGCAGTTAGTCTTGTTCTTCGGATTGACAAAATCCTACCACTTGTTGAAAATGCTGATTCAGATGCTACCGAAGAAGCTTGGACACTTAATATATCCAGCGGGACATGCGGGATTGAAAAGTAAACTGATTGTACTTAGTTTTCCAAAAACCCCAATACATCATAAGATTCATAGTCCTTGGGCTGAAGTCCTCTCACAAAATCTGTTTTGATATATTGCTCATACTCAGAGGACATTATAGGATCACCCCTTGCCTTCTTTTGTTTATGTTGGGTTAAACCGTGTACCATACGAGATAAAGGATCACGACTCTTTTGTTGAAGAACCCTCAGCAGTTGTTGTTGGTATTGTGACTACCATATTTAGTATAATACATTTATAACAATGCTTGGAAAGATTCATGAAAATAATCTACAGGTCCTTGTTGCTTTAACCCATCATCGGCAAATACTCCAGTTCACTAACTTTATATTGTCAATCAAATCTGTTTTACCCCAGATTCTTTTAACATGGATTTAAAGCGGCTGCACAAGTCATTTATTGGGGAATGTTTTTCAACTATACCTGCTCTAAGTTTTCTCTTAATCGGTTTAACCATACTTGACAACACCCCCCCCGCATGGGTTCTAATTCAGAAATTTCAAACTTATGAAAAAAATCTGTTGCAAAACCAATGGAGATGTTGGGTAGTAAACCCCGACAAAAACCGAGCATTTTGTAACACCGCAAGTAATGGGTAAACAATCAATACCGTTCCCATTATTTCATCCGGGAGAATTTCTTTTAAACCTTCTACTTCTTGCTGACCAAATGTCTGAATATGGACCTCTCAACGTTTATTGCTGTTTCAAACCACTTTCGAACATTTCAAAAGTGGAGTTCCATCGTGTTTCAATGTCCCAATTTGGCGAATAACAAGGTTTTTCTGCATCGTGACAAATTTTAATATACCGTATCGGTTTTTCTCAACCTGTTTGAAAAACATCTTTGAACATTTGTTTGAAAGCCTCTTTCATTTGATTAACTGTTGGGGACCTTTAAACCAGCTTGCACAACCAAGTTAATGATGTGTGGCAACACAAAGACTATGATTAAAATCTACCCACCCATTGGTGGGTTATATTTTAATTCTTAGTTTATCATGGTCCGGTATGTGGTGTGCTAGGCATTGTCCAATGTAATTGACAAATTTTTATCTTTAAACCATAAACGAAAAGAAATTTTTTAACAAATATTTCATGTTTTTTACCGGGTGTGCTCAGACGAAAACTCTTCGAAACGAACGAAATGACCCGCATCATCATTTGCCAAGACATAGGGGGGGGTTCAATCAAATGTGCGGTAAACACATGTAAGAACCGGCAAAATTATGAGGTGCGGGACCATATGTCGTTGTAGAGTTGGTCCATAGTATTAAGTTAGCAATAACCATCAATAGTTGCTTGTTTAGCGCATACCCATAATTACATTAAGCATAAGTTTTAAGGGTTTTTCTAGAACGACTTACATGAGTGTAGAGCGGTTGCATAGTGTTCTTGGAACACTCTCGTTGTCTGTGCGTTGTCGAATAGTTGGTTTAAATGGTAACCCTATTTGATTCACCAAACCCGCAAATTGTTCACGTAGAATATTCCGGATTGTACATGAAAACTTTGCCCATCTCGGCCCCCAAGTCGTTTGCCTAGCTGCAGGGTTCTGATTCTGCTGAGCCATGAGTACTTCACAATGAGGATGACTAATATGATTCTTTCAACGTCGTATTGGAAACAACCGCAAAGAAATGAAAGCAGAACTTGCATTGTGCTTTTTTATGACGTTCGGTTCTTAATGACTGTTGTAGTCTTTCAAACTTATTGGTTTCGACTAGGTTTGTACGATGTCGGATTTGCAGTGCACTTGATGAACCAAACACGTGGTATCAGTAGCGAAGCCTGAGGCTGGAATTCATTGCCATTGGTGGTTATGTTTTTTTTTTTGTTTTTTAATATGAAGATTGTTAAGGATTGATTGTTGTTTGTTGTAGTGTTTGTTGTGGATGTGGTTGTTTCTTCGTTTTTTTTATTGGGGTGTTTTGTGATTGTGTTTGTGATAGTTACTAAACCCCTACTCCCCCAATTTAACGCCCATTATACTCCTTTGTCTTACATCAACCTAACCTTAAAATTAAATACACCCCCCACTCCAAATTAAAATCCCCCCCCCCCCTTCCTCCACCCCCCTTTATTATAATCTAACAATCCCCCAAACAATATCTACAAACGCACCTACCCCCATATTAAAATATTACCCTATTATCAAACCAACCATTACACACCCATCCTCCGCGCCTGCCCGTCCAATTAACAAACCCCCCCTTTCACTCTTCCCCCCCATTCAAAACTGACCCTTAACCAACATCACCCCACCCCACCTCATCATAACCTAAAAACCTTCCTAACCTCATAAACCCCCTTTTTATTGTTCCCCAAACACCCATAATCCCTTCCCTTAACCCCCCTATTCAAACCCTCCAACAAAAAATCTCGCCACCCCCAACACCCAACCTCAATAAAACCCATCTTCCCCACCTTCCTCCATTGTTATACTATCCAATATCCAATACTCCCCACAACATCCCCCAAATATCCATCCCCCTCCCCTCCGCCCTACACAAAAACACCCCCCACCCCCCCCCCCACCATAAAAACCACCTCAAAAACTACCCATTTCCTTATCTCCCTTATTCTAACAATATATTAAAACCGCACAACACACACAAACAAACCCCCTACCCCTCATCTCAAATCCCTTAACAAAATTCCCACTTGTTATATCTCAAACCCTCCCAATCCCAAAAACAACCCCCAACATCCAAACCCCCACCCAAAAAACTGCATCGCCCTTCCAACCAACCATCGAACCACTCCAACACACACACCCACGCCCAAACCCAACCCGTTTATACCACATAATTCTAAACTAACTTCAATTACAAAAAAAATACACTATCTATCTCACAAATTAAAAAATAAATATAAATTAATTCTTACCCATCCAACTCCTCCTCCACCCCCCAAATAAAATACAATGTTTAAACCAACCCCCAATCCCTTTTCATTTAATATATAAATAATCCCAATCCACATTGTTAGTAATTTTCTCCTTTTCCAATTTAATAGTTTTCCTGTTATCTTTTAATATACTTTGTATACACCGGTTCTTAATGAAATTCTCATCCCCCATTTTTTTTATATTACATTAAGAAAATTCTCCCATTAACATTACTTTTAAATAACCCTAAAAACCCCTCACATACATTTCCTCTTCCTTACAGCTACACAAAACATACAAAACAAAAACAAGAACTTCAAAATAACACGCCAATAAATTCACCCACACCTCAAAATACTGTAGTGTTAGTAACACCCTCCCTCCAAACCCTTCTTTAAAATTTGAAACATTCCCCCCATTACGCATATAAAAACACACACCCCTTCTAAACCTCCCGTTAAAAGTTCCCAATCCAAAACATAATATAAAACATCCAACCCTCCAACGCCCTCAATTAAAATCACCAATCCCATTACCAATTAACAAAAAAAAAAAAAAACACACCCCCCCTAAAACCAAAAACCAAAAATTACAACATAAAAAAACCCCCCTTCAAAATTTAAAATTTCCAATACAATTCCCCCATTTAATTTTAAATTTCCCACCTTAACGCGCTTAATTTAAAAATTTCAAAATTTATATACAATTTCCTTTAAATTTAAATTTTCCCCTTAAACTCAATTAAATTTTAAAAACTCCCACCTTATACTTCTATTAATAAAATATATACCCCATTCATGCTCAATTATACCCATTTTTTACTTTAATTTAAACCCTGTAACAACCGTATAAGAGAGATACCCCCATCCCCCCCTTATTATAATTACAAATAATCTTTAAATTAACCCTAAACACTCAAAACAACTTTTCCAAACCTTCTCCACCTACTTTTAATCCTAATCAACGCTCTACAAAACTAACCCTTACTTAAATGTTAATATCAAACAACCTACAATCAGCCAGAATCAAATTCCAAAATTCCAAATTCCAAATCAAATACACTATATAAAAAACCAAACCATCTCCTAAAAATACCATAAATAATTAAAAATACAAAAATAATACACACATACCCCACGCCCCCACATCCCCACACTGCCTCCAACAAATTCGTAAAAATAAGAGAAACTTACAAACCTGTCATAAAAAATCTTACCCCCTCACATATACCTAACTCTCAACACTAAACCAATTCGCCTCGCAACTAAAACTATAGAAAAAACCTCTATACAACGCCTCAAAATCCCCCAACCTCCCCCAATCCTCCTCCCCCAACTAAACACTCAACTTGTGTCCACCCCAAATCTCACATATACTCCCTCTTATCAAAATAAACTTATCCCTTACTATTCATTTTTTCCCCCCTCCCCCCCCCCAAATAACTCACAACCCCACAATTCTCCTACCTTCCACCATCTTTTCCTACCTCCAACCCCCGCCTTCCCCCCCTGTCCAATAAATCTTATTTATACATCAAATCACCAATAACAACTACAATACCCCACACTAATAACACCTGTTCACCTCCAACAACCCCAACTAATAAACCACATCCATACCTACCCTATCAATTATTAACAACAACCCTCCAAATCAAAACACCTATATCACCCCCCCCCCTTCTCCTTCTCTATTTTAATCTTTAATTGGTCCCTAATACTTAAAATATCAACCTACCCCTATATACTCACCCTTCCACCCATCGCCTCCAAATACGAAGTACCAGACTAATTACAAAAATATTATCAACACTAACCCAATTAATCTCAAATCCCTCAACCCATTTTCCCAATAAGTAGACGCCCCTTTCATAATATCCTCGCCCCCTCCCACTAAAAACAACCTCATGTAAGACCCCCACCCAAAATTTGTGTCTTCCGACGAAATAACCTAAATATTTCAACCTATCACATCTTATATAGTTCATGTACCTGTCCTCATATCACACACGTAATCACTATCCCCCTTTTCAACATTATCTCCCCACCCTCCTCCTAAAAAATCACTTCACATTGCAACCAAACTATATCATCCAATTACTCAATATCTAATACCTACCTTCCCAAATCCTATCATCCCATCAACCCGCCAACCACTAAATCTCCCAAAATCTATTACTTTCACCTCAAACCATTTTTATAAATACAAAATCTTTTCCCCTACAACACAATATTCTACTCAACAATACCTCCCCATACAACCTCACCCAACCTACCCAACAAACACCACAACACCCCCGAACACCACCACCCCCCCCTCATCCATCACATCCACCACCCTCCTCCTCCAACTAACAAAACCCAACAATTGAAATTCTCATTTATGTTGATTATCTCTATATAGAGTAAACGATACCACTCCCCCACCCCTCTCACCCCCCCACCACCAATAAAAAATCTACCAGAACTCACCCACCCAATTAGACCCCCCCAACCACCTTTTCCCCTTTCCCCCACCTACACTCATATTATTCTTCAAAACACGTCTTTATACCCTTTGTAAATTAACCCCC
Organism: Tanacetum coccineum; assembly: GCA_026074375.1. Classification (NCBI taxonomy): domain Eukaryota; kingdom Viridiplantae; phylum Streptophyta; class Magnoliopsida; order Asterales; family Asteraceae; genus Tanacetum; species Tanacetum coccineum. The sequence continues at coordinate 15,143 of BQNB010013903.1, forward strand.
TTTTCCACTCCACACCACCCCCTAAAACCACCAACCCACCCCAAATTTCCAAACCCCCCGACACTCTAATATAACTTAAAAACTTATTCCATAAAATCTATTACCTACCCCCACCCAATCCCATCACCACACCCACATTAACCACGAAGGTTAAAAGAAAGATCCCCACCCACACACCACCCAATCATCACCAAACCATAATACCCCAATTAGTTATTTGTCAACCACTTAACCATTAACAAACAAAAATGCCCTATAAATTACCTCCCAAACCTAAACCACACCCCAAAATTCCAACCTAACACGAATCATAACCCACATAAACCCACACAAAACAACCACTACTTACCCACACACAAAAACCAAACTCCCCAAACCTCTTACCATTTATAGCCACTACACCAAACACAGACCCACCATAAAACGTAAACACCTGTAACGTCGCCGTTACCCACCCCCAACATCCAACCACCACTCCCCCCCAAACCCACAAACAAAATAAAACCTGACCCTAACATAAACTTTTCATCCCAATAACCCCCCACCCTATACATCACAAACCAAAACAAAATAACACGCCACTCATACACATACAAACACCAACCACTAACATCCCCTCCCACAGCCACCCAACACCATTTACTATCACACACCCCATATTTCCATTCCAATAAACTAAAGACCCCCTACAGTCCCTCCAATATTTCTCCCTATACTAATTCAAAACTCCCTCTTCCTCTTCTATTACCATTAAATACCCTACACATGCCAAATCACATATGTACTATCCCATGAATCCACCTCTCAACAATCTCCAAAAAATCCCCCTATCAACTAAGAAAACCAAAAAAAACTACTCCCCATTCACACTCACTTTAACTCATCCCTACAGTAGAGTCCCCGCCTTAATACCGCCCCCAGCTGTAATTCTAAGTCCTCCATCGTCAACCCCGCTACATCTCCTCTAATTCCTCTCATACTCACCCCCTTAATTACCCCCATTTTAAATGACACAACTAAATACCTTCCCTAACGCCTCCATCAAAAACCGCTTTACCTCACACCTTAAATCCCCCCCTCTACACCTCCCCCACATCTACTTCCCCAAATACAAATCCGACGCTATCAACTACACAATGTCTCCTAGACCCTCTCCTACATTTCAAACCCAAATACTCTACCTACCTTTAGTCTTGATCCCTTCCACTCTCCTAATCTCCCACCATAACCCATACCATCCTCACCTCTACCGCCACCTAAACCACCTCCCATTCAACCACCACATTCTGCATAGCACATCACCCAATACCCGCCCCCTCAACTTCTCTACTTTACCACACAAATAACCCTCCCACCAATAGCCACAAACATTCAACTCTCCCTCCCCACCATAAACCAATCTATTACACCCTGACCAATTTCTCCTCCGCTTCCATCCTACTCCTCCCCCAAAATACACTCCACCCACACAACAAAATCTCACTCCCTCATTTTCCATACTTCCACAACCCACGGCGGTTGTACTAACTTATTTGCTATCCTCCACTACTCCCATTATTACATCAACTTGTCAAAGACATATTCCATATACTACCCGCCGCCACACAATGCCCTATAACACCATTATAAAATTTATACATCCCCCCTCACCCAATTTCTCAACCATCAATTAATAATAATACCCCATCATAAATAATCCTCAATCATTAACTAATACAATACCACATAATAATAAATGTCTTTTTGTCCAACCCCTAATATTCACTCAATATCATGTGGTTGACGAAGTTCCACTATAACAACCCCCATCTCTAGCCCACTCCTAATCTTATCCTCTAAAAAATCCATATTTCTCGATTAAACAATCCTCCTACCGACCAAATGACATGTCACATTATATCACAAACTCCCTCAACCCCATACCCAACTAAAGAATGTACTATCACCAATCTAAATCCACAATTACATCTATCATAAAACCCCACCAACAAACACCCTCTCAACTCCACCTCAACCAAACAACCAAACCATTTGACACCATAAGTATATTAATCCCCTTCACAAAATCTCTAAATCACCAACTTTCTACCCACCTATAAACCCACCATACTATAAAAACTCATACAACCTGCAAAAGTCCTCAAAACATAAAAACCCTTCCCCGCCCTACCCTCTCATAACAATCCCATTGCCCCTCAAATAAATCCCTCATCATCCCACCTCCTATTCCCCCCAATCTATTCGCGCCCCCAATTACCCAGCTTTAAATACCAAACTCCCTATTATCCAAATCCTACCTTACAACTATAATACCAACTGTCAGCCACCCACCAATCAGCAACAATCACATCCAACCACACGTCCACTACACCACCATTTACCCAAAAACGCTACCAATACATCATAACAAACAACACTATACACCTACCCAAACATACCAAAAAACACACACTGTAAAATCACATGATCATTTGTTACCCCAAGATGTTCACTACAAACCACTTCAAGACCAACTTCCTTATATCCCAGTACAACAATAACTTCACCTTATCATCATTCAAACACACAACTTTCCTTATTATAAATCCCTACCTACTCTCTACCATAATCCCACCTTTCCCCCCCTAAATTAAACTTTAAAAAACAACCTCCCACACCACCGCCTTAACACTGCCAAACAATCCAATAAAAGGTATACCCACAAAAACAACAAAACCACCCACCCCCCCCTAACATCAACCCCATCCCCCCCACCATTATACTAAAACCCAATTTACGTTTCGAAAAATAATCACCAAACTCCCCAAAAAACACGTCACCCCAAGACCATCACAACAACAAACCATAAGAATAACAAAAAAAAACCCACAACAATACACTAAACACCCGAACATAACCCCAACTAAACCACACCCCCCCCACAATAACAATATCATAAACCATCTCCTCCTCCCCAACCCCCTAAAACCCAACTCGCATTGAAATAACACCCACCTCAAACCCCCCCAACACACACACAAACAAACCCAATACAAACCAACGTAACACAACACCAAATCCTCCAATACAAGACCTAATCCCCCCCCATCCCTTACCATACCTCATTCCATTTCAATTATATCACCTCAATTAAATACAAATCTGTAATAATAATGAAATACATAACCCCCACCCCCACACAATACCCAAATTACAATTAATTAACCTACTATATCTATATATAATCAAACTAAAAAAAAACCCACCATATTAAAAACTTTTAAATACATCCAATCACTCAAAAAATAAACTTTCTAACCATACAAACAAATATTTCATTAAATCCACAACCTTAAAAAAAAAACTAATCACTAAGAATGTAGACAACTATATATAAATCCCACAATCAGTTAATCTATAAAAAAACAACCATCACAATACTAAAAGTAATAGGCAACTAAATAAAATAAATCAAACAATCTCAAAAAATAATCCTAATCACACTACATAATAACTACACCAACACCAAAAAGCTAACCCCCATATACCCTCCCCTACACCCCACCATATACAATAACAAAGATCCACCCCAAAAACTAACTTCACAACCACACCTTCCCGCCCCCCTCCTCCGCCACCCCCCGCAATCACTAAAACCCGTCACCCACAAGCCCCACCCCAACCCCATACCCCTCTATAATCCCATACCACTCCACCCCCCCCAACAAATCCTCCGCTACCAAAATTCAACTCAAACATCACCCCACAGACCAAAACCAAAAACCCCTCCCTACCAAAATACCCCACACATCCCACAAAAACCCTTGTAACCAAGACCCAACCCAATCCCTATACCTACCTCATCTTTATACACCACCCCAACACTTTAGCAAATCCCTCCGCCAATCAACCCCAACACCCCCCCCTTCTTCCTATACCACCCCACACCCCTAACCTTTTCCCAACTCACGCTCACCCCAACTATCAAACACCCCATACACCCCTCCTCCGCCCCACCAAATCAATCCCAAAAACATAAACATACATCGCCCCTCCTTCCCCCCCCTCCCCCCCACGACAACCCCCCCTAATCCATTCCTCAATATAATTCCACAACACCCAAATAGAACCCCTTATTCATACCCCACCACCTTGTAAGATCGTCACCCAATTCTTCCCACCTCATTATTCCTCATCTCCAAACAAAACACCGCCGTCCCCCATCTCCCACAAACCTCACCCACATACCCCCTAACCACTACCTCTAAAATACCACTAAAAAACCCAATTAAACCAGACTATCTCAACACTCACTAAAAACCAACACTAGAACACAACTAATAAAAACAAACAATAACCAATCAAAACCTAATGAGACCAAGAAAAATAAACATCCCCAACTAAAACATGATGACTCCCAACATAAAAACCACAACATCCAACACTAAAGACCCCCTAATAAAACTATAGCATAAGATAAAACTCCAACAAACCTTACTCACCAACTCCAACCCAAAAACAACTAGCACCCTAATCTACAAAAACCCCCCACAAAACCACCCACCAATCTCAATTTCATTATATACAACATTACATTCCATTGAAGAACTCCAAATTTCATTATTACTTTCACCATTAAATTATTATAATTGAACAAACCTTCCATTCACCCCAATACCAAAAATACCTAAAATTAGAACCAAAACTAAATAAACAATGTTGCAACATAAATTAATTAAAAAACTATCATACCAATATACATACATAACAACCATCTTAATAACTAAAAACAACAACTAATACTAAACCCCCACAAATAAAGTCCTAAAAAACTCAGAGATTCACAAAATCAAACCCTACTCACAATAAACGAAAGAAAGTACCACAATAAGTTACCCAATTAAAAATAACCAAAACCCCTCTACAACTCAATAACCACACATTTACACTTCCCCAATCTAAAACCCAATAAAAACCACCCAACACCATAATCCCACTAACACCCCTTATTTAAAATTAACCCAACTAAATATTGTGTAACCACCCCATTAAATCCACAATTTAATAACTAAACTAACCAAACTAACACCCAAATAAAAACCCCCTTACACCTATAACCCCAAACAATGTTTTCTTTGATGTGTATTGGGTTGTTCCTTTGTAAAAAAAAAATAAATAACAGCAGTTAAAAATCCCATCCACATGAATCCAATAAAAAAAGACAAATCAATAGTCAACCTAAAACATCACTCAAAACCAACCTAAAAGTATAATAATAAAAAATATAACTAGTACGCCTCACTCCACTCCGACAAAAACTACATAATCCTAAATTAAATTTAAATACCCCCAAATACAATAACAACAACTAACACACCCCCCCCATAAAAACCTAATTAACAATTTCAACAAAAACAAACCTCATCAAAAATGTCCATAAAGACAAAAAAATTACGCCAACCAATAATCAATAAAATCCTGTTAAACAACCTCACTTCACAAACCTGTTAAACCCCAAACCTCCCCTATCCACACTTCAAATACTTATAAACTCTAATACTAAAAAAATAACAAATCAAAAATATAACAAATGTATACACAAAATCATACAAAAATATATCAAATCCAACAACTTATACTTATAACAATAATCTAACAATACTACTAATAACTAACAAAATAAAACCCTCAACCTCCAATAAACACACCATATACCCACTCATTCATACCCATTTCCCACCCTAGTAAAAACGCATATACAAATATTAAAACCAAAGCCATTGTGTAAATAAAATAACCCACAATAATCCGCATGTTCAAAAAAACCAAAACCCCTCCCCCACCCCCCCCCCCATAAAACCCCCCATGTCTCTTTCAATTTTAATCCCATCACCGCAACCCCCCTCCCCATCAACCCCCAATCACCCCCCCCCCTGAGACTTACCAACTCACCCCAAATCCCCAAAACAAAAACCCATAAATCTCAAATTAAAACCCAACTTTACTAACAAAACTTCAACAACCTAAGACAAATCACCTGTATTTAACCCTCAAAAAAAAACCAATAACACAAACTCCAAAATGTAGATCAAAGAACTCAAAAAACCCAAACAAATCCACAAAAACAACCAAACCTCCTAATGTCCAAAACCCCCTACAAATCCCCAACAACCAACCCAACCCCCCACTCAACAACTAAAACTCCAACAACAAAAATTTAAACCACCCTAACCCCACAAAAAACACCAAAACTCAAAACCCCAAACCACACACTAAAACCAACCAAAACCCCCATATGTGTTAAAAACCAACACGCCCCCTATTAACCCCCAAAAAAAACACCTGAAAACGAATTAAAAATCAAAAACCCCACTACCCAAAAATAGATATCCAAAAACTTACAAAACAAATTACTAAAACCTCAAAAACCCAATCAACCCATAAAAAACCAGTACCGACCCCCCAACACCCCCCTACCCCCCCCCAACACAACAATACCTACCCAAAACAAACACCAAAACTCTTAACTCCCCACCCTAAATCAAAAAACTTATAACCAAAATAATAGTACCTAATAACAGAACTATAAAACTTCAACTACAATCAAAATATACCAATTACCAACGTCCTATCCCACCACATAAAAACAAGAATACAACGTCCACACCTCCCCCACTCCCAAAATATCACGCAACCAGACCCCACACCCTCCGCCTAAATCCCTGATAAGTCGCCGCATCGCCATACTTTCCCCCCCCTCCTCCCTTATACAAAACCAAAACCAATCCCAAAACCGCTATCTCCTCCCCACGACCAATTTCCAACGAAACACAATCAAAAAATTAATCAAAATTCACTAACCTAATTATCCTTTACCAATAATTTCCTAAACAATACCACAACATTACAAACACACACAACCATCCCCTTCGAGACCAAAAATTCTTTATTTAATATCTTATTTCTATACCTTCAATATAAAGAACCCCTAGATTCCCCAACTATCAAATCCTCCTTATAACAACATATCCTAACACAAAAACAAAAAAACAACCCACACCCCCCCCCCCCAAAAACCTAAAAAAACCAAACTACACACACCTCACCACCCCCCCACCCCCCCCACACCGCCACCAATACAAACCACCCACACCCCTACCCAACACCACACCAGTCAACCAATCTCAACCACCACCTAACCCCCCCCCCCCTCAACCCCCCAATAAAATATACCAATATCTACTTCACCAACAATAACCTCCCACACGCTCTTACAACTTTTAATAACCCCTCCCATCATTCCACCCTTCGCCATTAAAACCACTGTGTCAACTCTCAATCTACCAACTCACCAAATATTAAAAAAAAAACTTCTTCTATCTCCCTAATCAACATTAAACCTAATACAACAACAATACTAAACAAAGTCCCACCCACAAATATCCCACCCCCACCTCAATAATCTCCCTCCCCCTCCACAACATACACCAAAAAAATCACAAACCAAAAACTATCATCTCCCTCACAAAGTATCAACTTCCACAAAAATCACATCCCTCATCCTACCCAACTAACCTCCTCCACTAATATCAAAGAAATCCCCCAAATACCCTCCCCAACCTCCCCATTTCGAGCGCCTTTCCCCTTAATATCCCTTCCCCCAGTCCTTTTTCTTATTAAACTCTTACCTCCATTCACCTCATTCTTCTAAATAATCCCCCCAATCCATTACTTTTTGATTCCCCAATCCACCTCAAATCCCAACCTCCCCCCAGAAATGATGAGAACCTCCTCAAATCACCCCCTAAACCCCAATTATACAAATATTCTTTTTATTCATCATCCCCTCTCAAATCCCCATAAAAAATCATACTCCCTAACATCCAATTACATTTGTATCTCATCTCAATAACACATACAAAACAGAATCCCCCCATATACTCATAAATATAAATCCCCTTCAACACACCCAAATCCACCCATTGCACCACAAATTGGCCTCCACAACCTCGACCTCATAACCCCCTAATCTCCCATCACAACCTGTCCAAACCTTACACTCCCTCATCACCGCTAACAATCTTCATTTCCCTAAACCCCCTAAACCCAATCATCATAAAAACCCCCCCATAACCTATCCACGCCCACTCAACCAAAACAAGTCGCTTATACCCCAAACGCCCACTATCACCCATACCATCTTAAACTTTTACAAACAAATCCCTTACTTCCCCTCTTCACACCTCACCACCCTCCAAACTATAACCCCCCCCCCAACAAACCTCCCCATCTTCAACACACAACCACACCCCCCCCAAACCCACCCTCACCACACCCAAAACCCCAACACCAACCCCATCTCACCATCCTTCGCCACAACCCCCCCCCCCCGCCCCTCCTACCCCACCTACTAACTATACACCCACTGAAAACCCAAACAAATTACCATCAACCCTCATCAAACCATCCTAATACCAAACCCTACACAACCATATTTATCCATTGATCACCCCCCTAAAAACCGTATACCACCCACCCCCAACCAACCCAACGCCACCCACTCAAACCCCACAAAACTAAAACCACATACACCCCCCCTCCCCCGCTCACCCACCCCCCCCCCCACCACCTCCACAACCCCCCAACCACCCCACACCCCCAGCCACCCAACAAACTCCCCCATGTGCTAGACACCAACCCCTCTGAAATTAAACACCATCAATAAGCCACAAATAATAATACATACCCTCCGTGATCACCCTACACTTAACCACCCCAACCTTCAACACCTCCTAATACCCTCATAATTCACAACCCCCCCCCCACTGATTCGATATTGTCTTTTATTTGTCATTCGTGAAGTATCTTGTGATATAGTTATATTTTTTGTGCTTTCAATCCCTAGTACCGGTCTTATTGTGTGTTCTTATTTTCTGTTTATTGTGTTATTGTTGTGTGTTGATAAAATTTGTAGTTTTTTTTGTTCTTTGTTTGGTGTTGTTTGATCTGTGATTATTATTGTTTACCACATTGTGTGATTAATAGTTGTAATATAACATCCTTATTTATAGAATAAGAAAATCTGCTATTCTATCCAGTTATCCACAAGAAAATCTATATGGATAAGAAAATCTGATAAAGTAAATTCCCGGGACCCACTTTTATCCAAAAAATAATAGGTTAGGTTCAAAACGGTTCCAATAAAACGGTTCTAAAAACCGGTTCCAAAAAACCGGTAGTCACACCGGTGGAATCCCAAAAATGTCGAACCGGTTTTCAAACCGGCGGTTTTACCAGGAACAGGAACCGGAAACGGTTCGGTCAAAACCGGTTTTGACCGGTTCGGTTCCTCGGGTTCAAACCGGTTCCGGTTCGAAAACCGGTTTATTTGTGCACCTCTAGTCACCGGTTCGGCTAGCAAATAAAAGCCGTCTGAAAACGAACCGGAGAGAACCGATCACAACCTATAAAAATGAGTAAACCGGGCCTGATCGAGATTATTTTCCTTTTGTTTTTCTCCGGTTAATCATAGGGTACCCGTCGCCGTAACGCGCGGGTACACTACTAGTCTATACTACATATAAAAAGAATTGCACCCTCTCTCTTCATTAATGTTTTAAGTAATACAATTCACAAAGCTTATAGTATAATCTTTAAATGCACAAAACTTAATTTTAAGTAATACAACTTATAAAGCTTATAGTACAATCATTAAATACACAAATGTTTCATCCATTAAATGTCTCTTAAACATTAAATTAATACACATAATAAAGCATTTTGTATAAGTATAAACTAATTAAATACACCAATTAATATTATTTTTAAAACAACTTTAAAATGAAAAATGCACGAGGCATGCAGACCCGTGCGATGCACACGGGTTGTGTCTAATTTTTTTCACATGGGTTGGGTGTAATGGATTATTTCCACTATCATAACTATATAGAATTGCAACACTAAATCAGATAGAAAAAATATGTTTCCTCCTTTCATACGCTTTCAGAAGTAATTTTTTTTCTTTTTTTGCACCACCAAGTATTTTGAGATTGTGGTTTCCATCAGAGTTTTTGGGAGGGGCGCATATGGAGTTGAATACAGAAATGGACCACGCCTGTGGATTAAACACCAAATATCTATGATTATTTCATTATATCGAACATACATGGCTACAGTGTTAGCATTACATAATTCATCTAGAATTTCAACCAAGGTTTTAAAGCTTGATATGTCAGATACCTCGTAGGGAGTAAATTGTAAGTAATCAGATTAGGAATTTTTGTTATGAATTTCCATATAGTATGTATGATTGTTCATAAGACCATTGAATTGACCCTACAGGTATGTTTAAAAAAATTTAGACAACTGGTCAAGTACATCAAGCCAGAACCTATATATTTTTGGCCGAAAGTCCGTAATAACTGACCTTATGTGACCCGAGGTTCACTAATTGGCAACTGGTTAGGCTCTTTTGATCTGCTAGCCTGCATTTCAGTAGATAAACTCTTAGTTCCTCATCCATTTTAAGTTAGTAGTCATTTTTTTTCATAATTTTGCAATTTGCATAAGAGTTGAGGTCCTTTACTGCTGCTGATTTGCAGCAGGATAAAAAAATACCCGAAATCCCACTAAAAGCTATCCAAGCACCCATTAAACTGACCCAATTCACCCCTTTACTGCTGCTGTTTCACAGCAGGCCCGAACACACATTAAAAACAGTTTTGGTTTTGAACTGGTAAAAGCTTAAGGTACCAATATCCATAAACAAAACAAATATCAACAATGGGCCATAACTTCAGTAGCTAATCACGCAAATCTGATAGAACTTATTTCGATTTGAAATAATCTTAAAAGACCCTAAAAAGAATTTTTTTAGTTTGAAAAACGCTTATGGTTTTAAATAAGTGGCTTGAAGTTGGTTAATCCAAACTGCTTGGTTGTTAGTAGCATAAGTTTTGGATGCGCTTTAAGAGGTGAAAAATACAATAAAGAACCTCGACATTATGCAGAATAATAAAGCACTGAGCATTGAGCAGATTAATAAGCTGCCTCTGAGATGCGACTTCTGACAGCTCTGCACAATCACAATAACATCACTTATCAATAAACAATAAATAATCAGTGAGTGACACATGCAACTCATTTAAAGAATTGAGTAATTATTCAAAAGATAGTAGTTCAATCAGTGAAGTAGATATAAAAACATACAAAATCTAGTTGGCATATCAAGACCCCACCAAACTCCCAAAACCCTTTGTTGCCTGCAAATACATAGAACAATAGATTATGCAAGATTTTTTTTAAGAATTACTAAAACCAAATGAATATATAAAACCTATATTTGAACAAACTCACCGTCAATTCCATAAAAGGCTTTTAGTAGTGGTTATCATCCTAAGCTGTTGCTTTTGCAAACATCAGATACCATACATATATACATTCACAATAGTAGTATTTCTAGTATAGGCTCAGATAGGGTAACATTAGGAAAAAGAGGATACACCCGCCATGGCTGCAACCCTTACAGGTTGCCCCGCCAATATACAGGTAATCTCAGCTTTAACCGGACCCCTTCAGACTCATCACAGCCTCGAGAATTTTAAATATATACATTCATTGGGCGCCGGGTTAAGATGACCCATGTTTTCTTTTATACCACAACGGGATATCACACGTGGTAGGATACATGTCTGTAGAACAAAAAACACACACCGATTATCTCCTTCTCTTTAACTTACGGAAACGGGTCAGTACCGGGTAAATAAACCGTCGCATAATAATAAATTTCACAAAGAGATCTTCGTGATTGATTTTTTACATCCGTTAAAACAATCCAAAGAAATGGACCAATCTGCATTGGCACCAACGATACCAATGATTGGGTGAGGTTTTGCTAATATATACATCTAACTGGTTGCTTCAACCGAACCAATGCCTTATAAATAAGCTATAAGGCCAACAAAGCAACAGTTTTATAAGCTTGAAAGACCAACCCTATAAGCAGCAATAAGCTCAGCAAACCAACCACAGAAGCCCAAACTAAGCTAGGAAAATAAGCCAATCCAAATACCCCCTAAGAATATAACAGAACTAATCAGGCAATCAGTATTAGGCTAAGACTGATAAGTAACCGAAAATTTCTTTAAGCAGTAAGTGAATTTTTTTTATTTTCAAGACGCATGTGTTTAGGTAATTACCTCTTTCAATTCACACTCGTTAAATTCTTCTTCAGCCGCTAAAATTTTATATTAATCATCCCTTTCCATGACTCCTGTGGTTATTCATCATTTTCGCCATCGGTCTGCATAAGAAGGAAACCAACAAAGAGATATTTAGGATTTCCATTGTTTTAATGGAGTGTACACAAATGCATTAGAACATAAAATCCATTAAAAGTAGCATCTAAATCTTAATCATCTAAGCAATATAACACTCTTATTCTAAAAACACCGATACAACCGTTACAAACAGCGATACAACCGTAACCACCGTAACAAACAATGATGCAACACTCTTATTCTCAAAAGATTAAAAGGGTATAACTCACAACCTGAACTCGTTCTTTTATGCACTAAGAACTCACAAAGATAACTGAAAGCTATTTTGCAATTCTAATCTTTCAATATCACAAAAGCAACCATTAAACTGTAGTTAATACCATGACCCGTTTAATCTTTGTAACCATTAAAAAGCAACCATAACCTAAAGTGTGAACCCAAACAATACAAATCTTGCCTGGTGGTTTTTCAAATCTAACCCGCTTCATCCTAAGTTAGATCATGTAATTTAACTTATTTGACATATCACAGATACAACTTAATCCCATATCAATCGAGTAATAAGTAAATGAGTCTAAATCACAGCCTCTACGCTTTACTAACGTGAGACGTGTCGTATGCGTTAAACAAATCAGTGATTGCCAATACACATACCCAAACAGTTCTGAAGTATGTTTTATATTCACTACTTCCTGAAACTTAAGCAATCATATTCCTAAGCATTTTTTCATACCTTCAAATTTCAAAATAATAACAATAATTGATATAATTAAATACCGATCTAAACTATAAGATAATTCAATAAAACAAATAGTAAAAGTACCATTATTTCGTGTTGCAAACTGCTATTCATCTGTGGCACTTCCTGTATGTAAAAAATGTTGAGTGACGGGTACGATGAGTGACGCATACACTCTTCTAATTTTCCCTTTTTGCACAAATCCTGCTTAGCACTGATTGCAAGGCTCAAACGGTAAAAAAAACGACTTCACATAAAGCAAATTCGGCGCACCAAAAGCTCCTGATATTGTTTCATCGAATTCTCTCACGCTTCCCTCTCAATCTGAAACCTAAAAACATTGGCAAATTATATCATTAGATGCAATGTAAAAAAAATAAAAAGATCAAAAAGTGTTTGTCTCCAAAAAGCCAAGAAACTTTCGAAATAAGCTTTACCAAACACCCTTGAAATTTGTTGCTTTTTCCTTTGGATCCTGAAACATGAAACATGACACCATCAGGTAAGGCAAGCATAAAGTTTATTTTTTAATGCATATAGACAATACTCCCTATACAATTTCACAAACACCCCAATGTAAAAGCATGTATGAATCTCCGGCCAAATTGAATTTGATTGGAAAATGCAAACATTATTGTTGAACAGCTTATTTTAAAGGTACATATTTGATTCCGCTTATAAGAATAAACATTAACAATAAGCAAATCCTAAACACTTGAGTAACTTTTAAGTTCGAAATTAAGCCTAAACAATATCAAATAATTAAATCTTAATTCATAAAAAAAACTTTAAAACGAATATGATGACACTTACTATTGGTAGACGGAGTTCTTTGTACATCTTGACTCCTCATCCTTCCTCCCGATACCAACTGACCATCGTCAGAAACATCACAAAACGATGATGTGTAATTTACCTATAAATTGCTAAGGTTTACAAACCCTAAAACACAATAATAAATTTCCATGAATATCAATAATCCACAACCATCACCACCGCTGCAATCGAACAAAACCCGCAACACCCCCAACTTAAAAGACGAAAATCTTGTGATAATATTTTGTTTTAGTGAATATGATTTGGTTGAGGCAGCTTCTTTAAGGGTGTAATTGCAGCAGTTGAAGAGTCTATAGGCATCTTCTTTAAGGATGTAATTGCAGGAGTTGTAGAGTCTGTAACGACCTTTGTGCTTTGTATTCTTAGAAACTGCAAATTCAATGAGGCGTAATGAATGAAGCAACATTCTAGAACCATCAGGCTTATAAGCTATTCATGACACAGCCCCATTAAATTTAGGGACTGAATCTTTTAAGATAATAGATATTATAAACTAATTAAACTCACAAAGCTTCATAAAATTTATATGTTAAGTTCATAGTTCATATGGTTTTGAAAATCGGACTCGACCAACCCGTTCTTCGGGAACCGGAGTCGCTACCAGTTCGCCTAGCTAATAAAAGCTGTTTGAAAAGGAAGGTAGGAGGACGGTTAAAACCGAAAAAAATGAGTAAATCAGGCCGGACTCGGGTCATTTTTTTTAATCACAAGGTACCCGCCGCTGCAACGCGCGGGTACCCTGCTATACTACATATAAAGTATAAAGGTACTTCCATCCTCATTAAATGTATACAACATTTTAAGTAGTACAAATTTTTGGTATAACACTTAAATGCACAAAACTTAATTCTAACTAATACGTAGTACAACTTATAAAGCTTATGATACTTCTCTCTCCTATTAATTACTAAATATTTTTTAAATTTAAGTAATACACACTTATATGCACATTTGTACAAGTTAATATAGCACGTTGGTTACAAAACTTGAATTAAATGTTGTCATTATGATCACCTTACTACTAATTTGATCAAAACATGTTTAAAAATAATTAAACTTTATACCATTGAAGTCAAAAAATTAATATTAAAGTGATGTTTACACAAGTGAATTTTTCAATTCGGCGTTTCGTCAATGATATCATTATCGAAATTAAAAACCAAAAATGCAAAAATCTGATTTTTTTTCTTTTTAAAAATATTATTCCTAAACTGTTTTGTTTAAGTCATTTTTTAAAGATATAATTCACAAACTCCTACTCTATTTAAGTTTTTGCAAGTTGCATAAATTAGGATTCAAAATGAGCACTGTGTACCACACAACAAGAGATAATACATTCTTATAATCTTTTGCTCATAATTACGAACCAATAAATCATAGCACATGATAACAATTTGGGGTAAAGGGTTTCCCCGGTAAAATATATATTAACATGAAATATATTGCCTCATTATGATTTTTTATCTACAAATAAGATATGAGTTCATAATTTGGTCTACTTCATTGCTCATTACCGTTTTCATTACAGACAACTTTCAATGCTCATATGTACTTGACATTTTAATATGAAATGATGTGCGATAAAGTTATTCCTTGAAAATTTTGACATATATAAAGTCGTTATTACGAAAAACATGTAATCAAAAAATATTGCTCGCCAATACTTTCGATTAGGGTACCCGCCGCCGTATCGCGCGAGTACCCTACTAGTATATATAAAGTAAAATAGCCTTCTATATTTAGTAATATTGAAATTTCAACTTACACATGTTTATGCATAATATATAACCCATATAAACATAATTAAAAATTGACAGTTAAAACATAATGAATACATAATTAATACTCTTATTAAAACACCTACATAAATATTTGAAAATAAAAATAATTAATAATAAATGATTAATACACCTCATTACTTAAAAATACAATCATATATTCACATTGTACAACAATTAAAAACATATATCTACAAAAGCGTACATATGATGTCTCCCTAAAATGATGGTGCAAATAGTTTTGAAAACCGAACCGGACCAACAGGTTCAACCGAGAACCGGAGTCACCATCGGTTCGACTAGCCAATAAAAGCCGTCCGAAGACGAACTGGAGAGGACCTGTCAGAACCGATAAAAAAGGGTGAATCGGGCCTCATCGTGATCAATGTTTTTTATTTCTCCGGTTAATCGTCATAGGGTACCCACCGCCACAACGCGCGGGTACCCTGCTAGTTATTTTTAAAGTTATTTGCACTTATAAAACTGTGTGCGGGCCGATTAAGTTGTTAACACTTTTATTGAATAAAGTCTGAACTTAGCCTAATATTAATTGAGTCAAGCAAGACGTCAGCTCGACTCGTTTGAAGCCAAGATAGAAAAGCACAAACTAACGTTGTTATTTAAAAGATTATCCTTCTTTGGCAAGCTTATGATAATTCAGGGGTCTTATTTCCATTATCGGTGCTAACTTCTTTAATTCAGTTTTTGCCTGGTTTTTTCAAGTTCCTTTGTGCAGGGTCAAAAGTGGAAATATGTTGTATATAAGCAATGTGATGAGCTAGGGTTTTCATTATCAAGTTTACCACTCTCTATCATCCATTTCCTTTCTCACTCAAAGATCATATCATTCAGTTTATGGTTTCTAGATTTTTGATCATCTTGATCAAACCTTTAGTTAGTTTAGTTTGTAATCATCAAAGGGGTTTTGTAGCGTGAGTTTTGTTGTGTTTTTCTAGGTAGCACTCGTGTTGAGGACTACTCTTGTATTTTGAATTGTTTAGCAAAAACTTATTTGAGGACATGTCTACTATAGTTGTATTAATAAAAATCACAATGGGAAGGTTGGTTATGTGATTTAAGATAAGTTTCATTTTTATATGGTATCAGAGCCTTAGGTTGCTCAATTGGCTTTATTAATCACTCACTCGGTGGTTCTTGCGTGTAATTGTAATCTTGGAAGATTTAGGGTTTTTTCTTGAAATCCTAATTCTTGGGGGTTTTGATCGATTGTTGGTTTCCTGAGGTTCTGGTATTGTTAATCGTTTGATTAACTGGTTTCTGGTGATTAATTGGTTGATTTCTTGAAAACCCTAATTTTTGGATTTTGGGGTTCTCAAGATCTTGGGTTTTGTGGATTGATTATGGGCTTTCTTGGCTTCAATTCCTCTAGACTAAGTGAATCTAGAGTAATTGGGGTTTTATTCCGCTGCTTGGTACTTTGGCCAAAATTACTCATATTGGAAATCTGAGATTAAATAATAATGTTGTTTTGTTTGATGTTTTAGTTGTTCCTGAATACTGTGTTAGTCTTTTATCTGTGCATAAGCTTATTAAGGATAGTAAGCTTAGTGTCTGTTTTTATGAAACTAAATGTTTCATTCAGGATTTGAAAAGGGAGAAAGTTTTAGGGACTGGTAGTGCTGGTCTATATATGTTTGATGTTGATTATGATCATTTTGTTGTTAGTAATCAAAGTAAGTTTTTGGTGTGTCATGTTTCTAAAGAAGTCTGGCATAATAGGTTGGGTCACCCTGCTAATCAGGTCTTAAAATTGTTGAAAACTTCTTTGAATTTGTCTAATATTGATCACAATAGTCCTTGTGAAGTCTCCCATAAGGCAAAACAAACTAGAGATCCTTTTCCCATTAGTGAACATAAATCTATTTGTCTTGGTGAACTTATTCACTTGGATGTTTGGGGTCCTTATAGAGTGATTAGCAGGGAGGGTTTCAGATACTTTTTGATTGTTGTTGATGACTTCAGCATATCTGTATGGGTGTATTTGCTTAAACCAAAGATGAGGTTTACAGTATGTTTGTAAATTATTACACATTAATTTTAACTCAATTTGAAAAGAAAATTAAAGTTATAAGATCTGATAATGGAACTGAGTTTGTGAATAAAAAAATATATGAGTTTTTAATACTATAGGCATTGTGCATCAAACATCATGTGATTATACACCTAAACAGAATGGTATTGCTGAAAGAAAACATAAAAACCTACTCAATGTAGCCATGAGTCTTATGTTTCAAGGGGGGATTCCTCTTAGTTTTTGGACTGAATATGTTTTAACTACTACTTATTTGATTAATAGGCTTCCTTCCTCAATTTTAAATGGCAAATCTCCTTTTTCTTTGGTATATGGTAGGGAACCTAATCTTTCTCATTTAAGGACTTTTGGGTGTCTGTGTTTTGCTGCAATGGTTAAGGGGTTTGATAAATTTTCTCAGATTTATGAAAAGTGTGTTCTTATTGGGTATGCTAGTGGTAAAAAAGCCTACAAATTGTTTAGTGTTGAAAACAGAAGTGTTTTGTACTCTAGGGATGTGAAATTCTATGAAACTGTGTTTCCTTTGAAAATGAGTATTGATGAATCTATAAAGAACACACTGAGGTTCCCACTTTAAATTTCTTTGACCACTTTAAGTTTGAACCAGTTTCTAAAACTCCTTTAAGTCCCAATGATGATGAGGAAGGATCACCTGGTAGAGATGATAGGGTGCATCAACTAGTGCTTGGTTCTACAATAGACCAGCCTGGACATGATGGTGACCACCCTGCAACTCCTTTAGATGAACAAACTACTTCTGAGGGCAATGTTGGTATTAATGAAGAGGTTCCTATTTTTCAAAATGATTTGCCTAATATAATTGAGGAAGTTGGTCCTAGAAGGTCCCAAAGACCTTCTAAATTACCTGCTAAACTGAATGAGTTTGTTCTTGAATATAAAGTTAAGTATGGTCTGAAAAAATATGCTAATCATTCTTTTTTAAGTCTTGAAAATTATTGTTTTGTTTCTAATCTAAATAAATGTAATGAAGAAGTTGTGAAAGATGTTAACTGGATTAATGCTATAAATGAGGAAATGCATGATTTATATGATAATAAAACTTGGACTATGACTGATCTTTCTTATGACAGAAAACTCATTGGTTCCAAATGGGTTTTTAGGATAAAATACAAGTCCAATGGTGAAGTTGAAAGGTATAAGGCTAGATTAGTAGGTAAGGGGTTTAGTCAAAAGGAAGGTATAGACTATGAAGAAACATTTAGTCCCGTGGTTAAAATGAATACTGTTACTCTGTTAGATGTCTCATAAATCTTGCAGTCCAAAAAGGCTGAAAAGTTTATCAATTGGATGTTAATAATGCTTTTCTTTATGGTGATTTGAGTGAGGAAGTTTACATGTTGCCCCCTCCAGGGTTTTTTAATAATAATGAATCTAAGGTCTGTAAACTTGAAAAAAGTTTGTATGGTCGAAAGCAGACTCCCAGACAAGTTGTCTGAAGCTTTGCTTGAGGCAGGTTTTATTCAGTCAAAAATGATCATTCTTTGTTTATAAAAAACAAAGGAACTATGTCTATGTACTTGCTGGTTTATGTAGATGATTTGGTTATTACTGATAGTAATGTAGATGAAATTGAGAAGTTTAAAAGTTTTTTTAATAACAAGTTTAAGATTAAAAAACCTGGGTGAGTTAAAGTACTTTCTGGGAATTAAAGTTCTAAAAACTTCAACTGGACTATGTTTAAATCAAATGATATATTGTTTAGTATTGCTTCATGAGTTTAGCTTATTGGCATGTAGACATGTTATGACTCATTTGCCTAAAAATGTTGTTCTTAATCATAAAGAATCTGATGTTGATAAATTTCTTTCTAACATAAGTATCTATAAAAAACTTATTGGAAAGTTGATTTATCTAACTCATACAAGGCATGATATATCATATTTTGTTCACTATCTAAGTCAGCATATGCATGCTTATTTGAAATCTCACTTTGATGTTGCTATGAGAGTTCTTAAATATTTGAAACTTGCTCCTGGTCTTGGTGTGAATTTTTCTAAAAGGAAAAGCTATTGTTTAATCACTGCTTTCTCTAATTCTGACTGTGCAAAGTGTCCAATTACTAGAAGATCTGTCTCAGGGTATTGTGTTTATATAAATGGTAATCTTGTTTCTTGGAAGAGTAAAAGGCAAGCAACTCTTTCTAGATCCTCAGTTGAGGCTGAGTAAAGGTCTATGGCTTCCACCACTTTTGAAATTATGTGGATTGTTAAGATTTTAAGTGACTTTGGTATTGATAACTTGATTCCTGCAAATTTGTATTTAATAATAAATCTGTAATACAAATTGCAGCTAATCCAGTTATGCATGAAAAAACTAAGCATTTTGATATTGATGTACACTTGGTAAGAGAAAAAGTTTCTTCTGGTTTAATCAAAACTATTAAGGTTTATTCTAAGGAATGTGTGGTTAATATTCTGACTAAGGATCTTGGGTCTTTTTAGCATAGTCTGTTAACTAAAAAAACTAGGTATGCTGAACTTGTTTGGGTCATAAGCTTGAGGGAGGGTGTTCAAAAGATTATCCTTCGTTGGCAAGCTTATGATAATTCAAGGGTCTTATTGCAATATCTTTCTAACTCATAACAAGTTTTGTGTTGGTTTTGTCAAGTTCCTTTGTGTAGGGTTAAAAGTTGAAATATGCTATATATAAGCAATGTGATGAGCTAGGGTTTTCATTATCAAGTTTACCACTCTCTCACATCCATTTCCTTTCTTTCTCAAAGATCATATCATTCACGGTTCTGGGGTTTTGATCATCTTGATCAAACCTTTAGTTGGTTTAGTTTGTAGAGAAAAATTCTATGTAGAACACTATCTAATTAAAGAACAATCAACTTCATCTCAACCATCCATTTTATTTCCATCTAATGGTTTAAATTAATTCCTATTTTTATTTAATCAAAAAACCCATTTCATCCTATTTTTTTAAAATTAAATATCTCATAAACCGTTAATCGTTAAGCAAAACGAAACATACCATCGCGACGAGAATTTTTTTAGTTACGACGAACTTTTTTTGAATTTTTTTAGTTACGTGTCAAAAAATCACATGTGATTGTGATACAAATCACACGTGATCACATGTGATTTTACGAAATCACATGTGATTGTGATACAAATCACATGTGATTTTTTAGACGTGACTGAAAAAAATTCGGAAAAAAGTTCGTCGAAAGTATATAGAAGTTCCCTTATAGAAAGATAAAAAATACTCGTCGCGATGGTGTATTTTTTCGTTTATGTAAAATTCAAACTATACCATCGCGAAGAGAATTAAATTATCTTTCTATAGACGGGCACTTTTATATACTTTCGACGAACTTTTTTTTAAATTTCCGCCCAGAAAAAATCACACGTGATTCGAAAAATCACATGTGATTTCTTACATTAAAAATCACACGTAAATTTGTAAATTCATATGCGATTTATGAATTTAGGAAATCATACGTGATTTATTAATTACTTTAAAAATCATAAGTGAATTTGTGAAATCACATGCGATTTATGAAATAGCACGTGATTTTTAAAAACAACAAATCACAAGTGATTTTACAAATCACGTGTAATTTTTTTGGCGAAAATTTTAACACTAAAAAGTCGTCAAAAGTATATGAAATCGATTTTTTTAGTTACGTCTGAAAAAATCACATGTGATTTGTATCACAAATCACATGTGATTTGTTCCCAAAACACATATTGATTTTATGAAATTTTTTTTAGTTACGTCTGAAAAATCACATGTGATTTTATAAAATCACATGTGATTGTGCTACAAATCACATGTGATTTTTTCAGACGTGACTGAAAAAAAAATTCGAAAAAAAGTTCGTCGATAGTATATAAAAGTGCCCCTCTATAGAAAGATGATTTAATTCTCGTCGCGATGGTGTATTTTTTGTCGTTTGACGATTTACCGTTTGCAAGATATTTTATTTTTAAAAAAGAGGTGGAAAGTGGAGTTTTTTAATTGTTTTTTTATTTGATGAAAAATGGATGGCTATGATGTGTTCTTTTGTTCTTTGAGATGATACTGTTCTATCATGATCTCACCTCTTAGTTTGTAATCATCAAAGGGGTTTTGGAGTGTGAGTTTTGTTGTATTTTTCTGGGTAGCACTTGTGTTGAGGACTAATCTTGTCTTTTGTGTATTGTTTAGCAAGAACTCATTTGAGGACTTGTCTATTTAATAAAAAATCACGGTGAGGATGTTGGTTGTGTGATTTAAGATCTGTGCCATTTTTACAGTTGCATTGCAATTATCAAATCATCAGACAACACAAACCGAATCATGAAACCTCAATTAGATGTACCTCAAGGAATTGAGACCTTACTTTCTTTTTTCTTTTTACATATATATGTAGTTCCACAAAAATGGACAATGACAAATTGCCCCTCAAACAAGCTTCATTTTGGCCTATGTCAATTTTTCCAGAACGGTTTAATGCAGAAACAATCACCCAAAACCAATCTCAATTGTTGGATCTTCTTAAGATCGCTAGTACCCCTAATCCAGCTACTAAGGCAGCTCCAGCTGCAGCAGCACTATACGCAGAAGCCCATGCATCAGCATGACTAACCACCTCACCCCCTGATGACATACTTGAGCCTCTTTGATACGTCCCAGAATAATCCAGATGCAACTTTAGTCCCTGCTAACATTTACCATTAGAACTTTAAAGTTTGCTTGTATGTGTGAGATTTAAGGACACGACTAGGATTACCTTCTTATCTTAGTTGATGTTTCTGTTTTTGACAAATTTACGTCGAGTGGGGTCAAAACCTTTAACTTTGGTGCAAGACAGTAATATTTTTGCTATTGTTGATAGTCTTAAGATCTCTATTTGGTACATTTCTTAATCATGTAGTGCTAATTGTTGTTTATGCTACGGTGTAAGATTTTAGAGAAGGTTGCGCTCATTGACAACGTTATTTGGGTTGGGTAAGGAGGAATGCCGAACTTACCTTCCAACCAGCTAATCGTGCATGTTCCACAGCTGCAGTAAGATCATTATCTGATGAAATCACCACCTTGTCCTGGTCTTCATCTTCATACTACAATATGCTATAATTAGTAAGCATAATAATATGAGAGAAATTTTGTGCAATACTTGATTCAAATGAATGTTGTCAGATCTACCAGAATCTGTGGGAGGTTGTTGCGGTCGATCTCACCCCCTACTCTCTGAAGTATTGCAGTTATAAGATCTGTCAAACTTCGAAAATCTGATATAACAAGATAACAAGACAGTTTTATGTTTCTGAACGTTAAAGAAAAAAAAAACCGTACTTCATTTATTAAAGTATAGCCAGAAATTTCAAACCATTTACTTAAAATTAAAATTGGGTGAAAACAATGTACTTTGGCTAAACGAGGAACGAGTCAAATATTTAAAAGTTGTTCAAAGTTTATTTTTTATGGCATTCAACTTTAAAGATCATTTTATTCAAAATATAAATTATTAGTGTAAGGATATTGTATGTGATCATTATTAAAGTGGAAATTTGTAAAGACAAAAATCAACTCTACAAATATAATTTACACAGAACTGTTTGTGATCCAATGCGGCCCGTTAACAAGGACCCCTATTGACCCGAACCCATTACCCAAACGATGGCTATATGATTCGTAAAACGAAGATAAAAATCATACCACATATAAACCTATGCATCCGACCCCTTTTATCTTGTATTTTGAAAGCAAATGAATTAGGATGAGTGGATAAGGGATAAGCAGGAGATTTTCCGGGATCTCCACTTTCAGAAGTTAACTTAACGGAACTTTCACTGCAATGCACAGTTTTATTAAGGCAACAACAACAAAAATAAGAATAATACTCTTGTATTAACCGTATGGCCACCTTCTTGTATCATCTTCATCGTATATAGGAGTTAAAGCCATTGCAGAGTCCCAAAACTTCTGCATCATCGAACTTCCTCCTTCGTTACTAACACCTGTAGCATTTCCTACCTAGTTTTCAATAAAAAAAACGATCATGCTATAACCTTAGAAAGCTAGAAATATTGCCTCAATGTTTAGAAACAAATGTACTATTTTAATAAATTCACACTAGAGGTAGTGCCGTAGTGAGATGGGTTAGTTGGGTGTCGGGTAAAAGCGGGTCAATTTTAGTACAACGCAAAATGGGCCACGTCGTGTTGGACAGACCCACAAAACATTATATATGATTAACACTTTAGCTTTTTATTACAATAATATTATAAACCATTATAACAAAACAGCTTTGGAAGATGTATGTAATAAAAGTATACTTTCAAAGACTTTCAACCCATTCCCCTTTTGGCTTTTTTTTATTTGATCCGTTTGACATAAACACAACCCAACTCAATCCGTACACACATATATAACAGACGGCATAATACGTATTGTAAACTAGCTAAGATTTTAAATTTTCTAAATTTATGCAAATAGTTTACTTACTGTGGCTATTGCAGCATGTGTGATGTGGAGTACATCAACAATGGATACAATGAATCCATCTACATTAAATCATCCGTCAATTAGATAAACGAAGTCGATGTATTTATTTAGTGAATGCATAAAATGCAATGTACAATGTTGTCTTTACCTCTATCAACAACGGGAAGATGTAAAAACTTTCCATCATGCATGGTATGCAGGGCATCGACAATAGGTGTATCAATAGTTGCACAATCGGGATTTGGAGTCATTACCTATATAATCAATTATGCAGAATTTGTAAGTAAGTTGAATACATATTATTACAAAACAAACAAGGCAAGGGAATCACTTAAACAACTTAAAACAAATTACCTTCTCCACTAAGGTTGATTCAGCGGGAATATCTTGTGCTATCACCCGTGTTAAGATATCGTTTGAGCTAATATTTGCACAGAACACATGTTACTATCCAGTTTTGTAAGATCACAAGCCTATTTCCAGGTGAAATTCTTTCCTCTTAGATCTCTTATTTAGAGTTAAAAAAAATAGATCCATGTCTTTATAATACAATATTTTAGCCATATTTATTACACTGATAATTGTAACAGCCGACGAAAGAGATCAAAGGATGTTGACGGGTCAACCTAAACTGAATTAAGTTGACTTGATTATAAGTGAAATATAGTTGAGACAAACTCACGTTATAATCCCACGTGGCTTATTATCAACTGTTACTATGGCCGAGCTAATACGAAACTCTTGCATCTTTTTAGTTGCCATCACAACTGTGTCGAATGGTGAAACGGTCACAATCCTGGATAGGATATAAAATGTACCGCTCATTATACCTTAAGATGTAAAGGGAATAACAAGATGCAAAAATATATAAATATGTAAAATATTACCTACTTTGAATTTTCCAAGATAATGGTAGACAATGTAGGCTTGAACATCCGCTCTCGAAGAGTGTCAATGAACGCATTAGGACCTGTATAACGATAACCAGTTAAAAGTGCACATGATTAAAATTCTAAACCTATTGACTACACAATCTAACCAGGAAAAGCAGTTCCCCAATGCTTCTCAACACCTTCAACCGCAGCTGCAATAGCCTTGCCTTTTTCAGCAGCCCTTTCCATACGTGCAATAGCATCGTATAGACATTTTGCTATATCAAGCAAAGCAATAACTTCACCATTTTCTACAACCGGCAAATGTCTAAATTTTCCTGCACGCGTAATTTGATTTACAACATTAGAGAATTCAGCAAAAACCAACATGTGATGTTCTTCCTAGTTGATACCAACCTTGGCTATGCCAAAGTAAAATAAAACAAAATAGCAAATAAAAAAATTATTTCGAACCTTGCACCATCTTTTGCAAAGCATCCACAGCAAGTGTATCTGACAGTACATAAATCGGGTTCTTTGTCATCACCTTTGAGACCGGTGTGTTCATAAAATCAATCTCATGAGCAATAACTCGTGTTGCAACATCCTTTAATCACCAAAAATGCGAGTTAGTGAAATTTAATCCAGATGTGATGGAACAATAAACCTTCTGTTTCACACTGATGGCGGGTTTATTATTAATCCATGTCAAATAGAGGTGGCAAAGGGGCAAAGGGTGAACTGTTCAGGTCAGGGTTGGCCAAATATGATTACAAAAACTATACTAATTTAAAAATACACATTGGCAACTGGCAAGTGACCCGCCAAAACATAACCTACATCCACTCGTTCATTAGTAAATGGGTCGAAATTTCTATCTTTATTGTCAAGATTGAAGACAAACCTTATCTGTCAATATACCACTAAGTAGTGCGTTTGAGTCGGTGAGCAAAAGAGCATCGACTCTTCGAGCAGCCATCCGACAACAGGCTTCATAAACAGTTGTAGTTTCAGGTACAGTCAGGGCCCTCGATAGGCGCAATCGCTTCACTGTACGCTCCCCTGTTGTACCCCTGTTTAAAATCATGTCAACAAGTAAATTTTCCTATTCTAGAAACATGTTTAATCGATTCCTATTTCATAAAACTAATACCGATCTTTCTAGTCCCTTGATCTGAGCTAATTTGTAACCTGCTTGATTATAAGTAATCTATGATCAATTGATCATTCTTTCGATATAAGTTTGCAAATAGTTGATTGATTATACTCTAACAACAGAACATTCTGAAGAGATACTTAGCATGAAAGTCATTCGTCATCAATTCATCATGATGTGAATGTTAATTATATTTATGAGATGAAGCTCTGCACATTCTTTTCAGATGTTATGTTGTACATCGAAGGCATACACATTTCCTCCATTTGCATGTATTATCCAATTAAGAGACAACTAGCAATGAACTTAAACTAGCTCATCTCAGAAAACTATAATTACCAAATTAGCCTATTTTCCGATGAGGCAGCTTCACGCGTCATTTTTTTATCAGCTATACCACTTGCATTGCCACTAAATCATCTGAAAAACGGCTATTTTGGTAATCATACTTATGTTGGAAATAATGAGCTGGTCTGGTGATATACTAAGGATAATGTATGCGAAGTCTATCTAAGTAGTTAACTTTTTTCTTTAAGGCCACCCAAATATTGCAAGTAACTTATAGTAAAACCTTTTTCGACTTCTGACATTTGAAACCTCATCAAAAGTATTTGTCTTGTGACAAATTAAGGGCTCAAAACTTTTATTGACTATGAAATTGTTTCAATATATGAGAGAACTTGGTGGAAATAAGTTGTACATTCGAATGACCTGTCATTATGCACCTTGAATTATACTTTTGCCTAGTTTGATTATCTAGTTATAATCCATCTCATCGTTATAGATTACGTACTACTGATCTCTAGTTTAATTCAAACCAATCTACATGCGTAAATGACTAAATGAACATGAATAACTCAAAATAACAAAAACCGATTGAAAGACATACCCAGAAAACTGAGAATTATTGACTGCAGCTTTACGACTAGAATCTGGTTGTGCATTTTCATTAGCTTTTTTCTTACGAGAAGATGATGATGTCAACGACATACTCCTCCTGGAAGAAGTACTTCCATTACGTGACGCCATCTACACCAAAAATCAATCACACTCTACCTGAAATCACAATAAAATCAATCATTTCATAACAAAAAACGGTTTCGTTACATAAACTAACAACCTACATTATCATTCGTCTCGTTTTAGTCATTTGTCCCAACATTATATGCTGCAATCTTAACATCTTATATAACATTATTTAATGTTTTGGTCATCATTCGTCATGTTTTTTTTCATAAACAAACAGCTCTTTTTCATTTGTGTCATTTTAATCTACCATGCATAGTTGCATACAATTAAAAAGAAAAAAAAAGTTAAACTTGTACAAAGAAACATAACAAAATGTATCATCATAAATTTATAAAGAAAACGAA
Organism: Tanacetum coccineum; assembly: GCA_026074375.1. NCBI lineage: Eukaryota > Viridiplantae > Streptophyta > Magnoliopsida > Asterales > Asteraceae > Tanacetum > Tanacetum coccineum. The sequence continues at coordinate 42,667 of BQNB010013903.1, forward strand.
TGAGAAAATTCGGAAATGATATTTAATTACCTGATACCAGAAATGATCAAAATTTGGACTAATTCAAACGTGTTGAAATGTTAAAATTATGATCTGTGAAAACCAAGAAGTTTCAAGAAAACTTGTTGGATGATATTGGAAATGTAGAATCAAATTGGGAAAGAATTTGGTTTAAGAATTTTAAATTTAAGGATGAAAGTCTGTAAAGGCGTTTATGTTTCAGTTTTTCTCTTCTTTTTTATATTTTTTTTCAATTTTGAATATGTATTTAATTGACTTTGGCTAATAAGTTACACATGCCACACGGACACATGTTTTGTTTTATGAAGCCCGTTGACTTGTTATTTATTATTCGTGCACAGTTGCACACTATTTAATGTTCAGGGCCGTTTGAACGAGCCTCATAAATGTTTTTTTTTGTTTTTTAAATATTCTTGTAGGGATGGCAAAAAAATCTGAATTTAATGAGAAACTAAAACTCGAAGTTTTGGGACGGAGCGTGACATGCTTATCGGTTATGAGGCGGGTTTTGAGGCCTTAACGGGGATTTTATAGGTTCGGGGCGGAGAGCGGGGCACATCATCCCCAACCCGCCTCGCCCCGAAACTGATCTATTATATTCATATGTTTTTTATGTTAGTATTTATGTAATAAAAACAATATTATCGAGTTTTTGTAGTTTTGTATCTTTACAAAATTATAAATTTTGATTAAAAAAACTTCTTTTGGGTTGTATTTTTAAAAGAAGTTTTGATTTTTTTTTATGCGTGATTTATCATTATTTATGTTTAATTTGTTGATTTTTAAGTAGTTACACAAGCCTTTTATAATAACTTGCATTATGGTGATGTAGTATAAAATGTTTATCATTTGATAATCATAAGTTTTGTGTTGGCATTACATATTTGACAACGTTCGCAACAACCCCAAGGGCATGTTTGTTTAATTTTTTTTTCATTAAATCGTGTTTAATTAACGAATAATTCAATGTAGACATTCTTAGTTTTATCACTTTATATTTTAAGTCATCTTTCTCTATTAAGTCATAAACAAACAATTTTTATACGACTTAATAAATTCAGTTTGTTCATATTAAGTCAATGCTGTTCAAATCAAACACCACCTAAGTTTAGTTAACTCGAGTGTTAGTACCTAAAGAATACAGTTATTTCATCCGTTTTAAAATAAGTGTAGAGTTTGACCTTTTGCAGTCTCTTCTGTTCAACTTTGTTCTAAATATTTATTATTATTATATAATACTTGATGTAAAATATATGAATGAATTGAGTTTTAAATGTATTTTCATTAGTATAATTTTCATCAAGTGTTATACAACACGGACACAAATATTCAAGGTCACAGTTAAACAAGAAAAAATTTAAAAAGTCAAACTAAACACTTATTTTAAAACAGAATTAATATATCATATGATAATCGTTAAATAGAAGTCACATACTTTAAACTAATACATCAAAAATCAATAAAGACTAGCAATAAGACACACCACTTGGACTACTATCAACTTATTTTCTATTGCATAAGCATTTCATTACATTTTTAATATGGGTTTTTGACTCGACATTGCGAGTCGACTGATCCCAAGGCAACTACTCTTTTGGCCGTTTTTGTATATTTTTTGCCGTTTTTTTCGTTTTTGTCATTTTTTACGTTTTCTTATGCTTTTCTAGCCGCAACACACGCATTTGAAAACTTTGATAAAATGGACAAAAACAGAAAACAAACGTTAAAAAACATACCAAAACGGATAAAAACGGATGAAAACGTACAAAAACGGAATAAAACGTATAAGAATGTATCAAAACGTAGGAAAACGTGTGAAAACGTACGAAAACATACGAACAAAAACAACCAGTAATAATATAATTAAAAAAAACAAAGGTTCACCATACATCCCTGTGAAAGCAAAGAGACAACAATACCTTTCATGTTAGACCCTCGTTAGTACTTAACGGGAGAAAAATTTGCATCGTTCATCCTCATGGATGTATTGTGCCTCATTTTACTAACGGATAGATGAAAATTAGACGAAGTTTAGGCCAGGTACGTGAGACGGTCTTTTGGCAAACCACATGAATGTATTATGCTCTTTACTCCAAAAATAATGATAAATTAAGAAACCAAAATTGCATAAGCAAATTATTAGCTGGTTGAAAAAATAGTTTATGTTATACTCTTAAATATACAATAAAAAACAGTACTCTTTATTAGTCATAGGCATAAGCAAGTTGAAATCATGTTTTTCTAACAATTATAACCAGAACAATCAATGTATCAAATAATCACATTTTTATAAAGATGCTAAAAACTCGCATAATATTTTTCCAGTTAAAATCAACAAAATTTGGCTTTCAAAATCAAGTTCAAGTAACCAGATAAGCTATATCGATATTTCATTTTAAAAGTTAAACAAAAAATCTTTTCATGTACTTGCGCAAGTTTAAGCGCCAATTTCATTAAGAGGAATGCTACATCCACAAAAAGATTCACAAAAGAAGTTTCACAAAATGATGTGGCATGCATTAATAGGGAGATGTTAATCAAAAAGGAAGAAAGAGAAATGACCAAAAAGATTTTGATTGGATACATGTCATTTTGTGGAAATTTTGTAAAAGTTATTTTGTGGATGTAGCAATTCTCTTTCATTAACCGTGATTAACTGTTTACATTCTTCTTAACCTTACTTCCCCGTCATCTGGACCCCTTTTGACTCACCACCACGAACTGTAACAGATCCTTAAGAGAAGAATATTACTATGCATAGATAATAGGCACCATGCAAGCATAAAAAAACTTTCCATTATACAACTACACTAGTAAAAAAATTATTCTTGAAAGACATGCAAATATAATGATTGGATTTTCCATATCAAATGGGTTAGTGCATTGCAAAATACTTCAACAATATGAAATAGGTCGATGCATGCAAGCCACCCACAATGTCATTCTAATGCATAAATCCCAAAAACCATTTCATTTGTAAATCATTTTGTGAAATATACATTAGTAATAAACAAAAATACTAAGCCCAAAACTGACACTAATTCTATAACAAAATGTTAATACAAATAATGTCTAAAAACGTTATTTATATTTTTCGACCTCTCGATGTTTTGATAATAACAAAAAAATGTAAATCGTTTACGAGTAATATTTAACGTTTATAATATTACTATCGTAAAATTTTATTTCTAAGATTATTCACTTAAGGTATGGATAAACAATTCATTAACTTATGCTTAGTGATCAAGAAATTATTTTTTTAAACCTTGCATTCTAAAAAAGTGTTATTTACAAAAAATATATACACAATATTTAGTCTAAAGATATGTTTTATTAAAACAATAAATTTGAAATCAGATTTTCCCCCCAAAATGAAAGGTTCCAAAACAGATAACACCTTCTCCACTAAAAGACAAAAAAAGAAGCGTACTCTACGGGCGACCCCCTTATAGGCCTGGCGGCCCCCCTAATATATTAGGGACCGTCGGGACTGCCAGCAAAGTAACGTCTCTTTTTGTCTCCTATAAATACTGGGTCACCCCATCTGAAAAACACAATCTCTTGCCACGAATTTTCTCAGATCTACTTTTCTCTCTTCTTTCTTTCTTTCTAAAACACATATCTTGATCACTAACATATCTTGATCTTGTTTCAATTGATTAATTCTTTCTTCCTCCCTTCTTCTAATCAAGTGCAAGAGAAGAACAATCGTATTCATCTAGAAACGAATTGTTATCAAGTGATCTCTTTCCTCCTTCTCAATATCACAATTTTTATTATATTTTCTTTGTTGTGTTGTGTAAATCGGATTGTGTGTAGATCCAATAGTGTAAATTGTGTATTTGTGTAAATTGGATTGTGTGTCAATCCAATAGTATATATCTTGTGAGTGTATAAAGACTTAGTGAAGTCTTAGATTGGTTCTAGCTAAGATTAGGACACGACATCTAGCTTGGTGTCGGAAAAGAAAGTAAGCGACGTATAAACGGTTTTCTCCGCCTAAAGGAAGCTTGTTGACATAGTGAAATCTCAAGTGGAGTACTCGGGGAGTGGAGTAGGACGAAGAGGTGCTTCGTAGCCGAACCACTATAAATCTTGGTGTCTTAGTTTGATCATTTCTTTCCTTATCTCTTTATATTTTAATTGTTTATTTAGTTCATTACATTGGATAGTTTACTTGTGATTCATATTGTTGATTGATTGACATACAATTCGAATCAAACCATTTTATAAGCAAAGTTTTAAAACGGATAATTAACCGGTAAACTATTCAACCCTCCCCTTCTAGTTTCCTACAATTGGTATCAGAGCCAAGGTCACTCAAGATTTTTAAAATATACTGTATTTTAAAGCTTGAATCGATCTATGGATTCCGACAAATATTTAGAAGGGCAATCCATGCAAAGACCGCCACTTTTTGAAAGTGATAGTTTTATTTATTAGAAAAATAGATTCGAGACATATGTTAAATCAAAAGATCTAGATCTTTGGCATATTATTACCAATGGTGATTTTCAACTTATTGTACAAAATTCAGAAACCAAATTAGATGAGGTTATCCCTTTTAAAAAACAAACCGATGATCTCAAAAAGAGACTTGCAAAAAATAATGAAGCCAGAATGGTTATTTACAATGCTTTGCGAAGAAAAAAATATGAAAGAATTTTCATGTGTAACACGGTAAAAGAAATTTGAAAAACTTTGTTAATCACCCATCAAGGTAATAGCCAAGTCAAAGATAATAAGATCGACCTTCTGGTTCAACAATATGAACAATTCGTCATTTTCGAAGACGAATCTATAGATAGTGCTTTTGCTAGATTTAATACTATTATTACTAGTCTTAAAGCTCTTGATGAAGGTTATTCTAGTAAGAACTACGTAAGAAAGTTTCTTAGGGCTCTACATCCTAAATGGAGAGCAAAGGTCACGGCGATTGAAGAGTCGAAAGACTTAACGTCACTATCTCTTCATGAGCTTATCGGGAACCTCAAAGTTCACGAAATGATCATCAAGAAAGATTCCGAAATAGTCAAAGCAAAAGTTGAAAGGAAATTTATTGCTTTAAAGGCTAAGAAAGAATCTAGTGATGAAGAGTGTTCAACTTCTGGTAGTGAAGACAAAGAGTACGCCATGGCGGTAAAAGACTTCAAGAAGTTCTTTAAAAGAAGAGGTAGATTCGTGAGACAACCTCGGAACGACAAAAAGACGTTCCAAAGAAGCCGTGATGACAAGAACGGTAAAAGTGATAGAAAATGCTTTAGATGCGGCGACCCGAATCATCTTATTGGAGAATGTCCAAAACCACCGAAAGACAAGAACCAAAGAGCTTTTGTCGGAGGCTCTTGGAGCGATAGCGGTGAAGAAGATGATGAGAAGGTCAAAAATAAAACGTGTCTCGTAGCTCATGCATCAAGTGAGGTATGTTTTGAATCCTCCTACTTCAGTGATGAAAAGTCATCAATTGATGATTTAGCTTTAGACAGTGAATATGTTAAATTATGCAAAATGAGTTTAAAGAAAATCACTAAGAACAAAAGGTTAAAAGCTACTAGAAATAATTTAGAAAATGAGCTTAGAGAATTAAAAGATAAATTTTCCACACTCGAGAAAAACAAGGGAGTTAATCTCGATTGTGCAAAGTGTCATACACTTAAAATTGAAAATGAAAAACTCAAAAAAGAATCTACTAGATTAAACAAATTTGAAAAGAGTACACATTGCTTAAATGAAATGTTAAGTAATCAAAAACCTCCAGTGATAAATTAGTTTTAGGGTTTAATTCATTTGAAGCATCATCTAGTGGAACTAAGAAAATAAAATTTGTGAAAGCTCAGAAAAAGACGTCTTCTGATGAAGGTCTCATACATATGGGTGGCCCCTAAATTGACCAGGCGGCCCCAAAATAATTATGGGACCGCCACGAGCAACACTCGGATCTGAGAAAACCGTGTCTTTTCAAAAATCTATTTTGGGTCCTAGACCAAAACACATAATTGTAAACAAAGTCAAAATTCATTTTGCTAGTGACAATGAAGTTAAACAATTCTATAAGACATTGTCAAAGCCCGGAGTTGGATTTTCGAAACCCAATTTTAGATTAAAAACTCCACCTCCTAGAAGAGTCAATAATAATTATTCTCGTCCTAAAACACCGCAACCAAAAAGACATGTTGGTCGACAAAACCAACCTCATGGCTTTCCCGTAACTTGGAATAACTTTCCACGTCAAAGTTACATGCCATGGGAAATGTGTCTTCCATCCTCACATCCCAACCAATTGCATCAAATGCAAGGGATGTTTGGCACTAACAATTTTGAACGCATGAAATATTGGAGACCAAATGTTTGAGACATTGTACTATATAAATAGATATGCCTTGGAGTCGACTTGAAACCCGACGAATGGATCAAGGATAGCGGATACTCTAAACATATGACGGGCAACCGAAAGCTCTTCTCCACTTACAAGGCAAAGGTAAGATTTCTAATGACTCTCTCAAAATAGATAATGTAGAACATGTTGATAACTTAAGATTTAGCTTGCTAAGTATAGGACAAATATGTGACAATAAGTGTAGAGTAACTTTCTCTGAACATAATAGTGAAATCACTAAGGACGGTAAAGTCATAGGTAGAGGTAGTTATATGTGATGAAATTAGGAAATAAGTCGAAGGATCAAATTTGTCTAGCTATGATTGATGAAAATTCCACATTGTGGCATAGGAGGTTAGGTCACGCAAACATGCGTCTCATTCAATCATTGGCTTCTAAGAAATTAGTTAGAAACCTACCTAAGCTTAAGTTTGATCAACATTTTTGTGATGCTTGTAAAATGGGAAAACAAGCTCACGTTAGTCATAAAGCTAAGAATATAGTCTCAACGACTAGATGCTTAGAACTTCTCCATATGGATCTCTTTGGTCCATCCGCCGTACGGAGTTACGGAGGAAACCGTTACACCCTAGTCATAGTAGATGATTACTCTAGGTATACTTGGACTAGATTCCTTAAGGACAAAACCGAAGCTTTCGATCAATTCGAAATATTTAGTAGGAAAATTCAAAACCAATTAGGTTGTTCAATAGTGTCAATAAGAACCGACCACGGTAGAGAATTTGATAATGAGGTGCAATTTGGAGAGTTTTGTAATGCCAATGGTATTACACATAACTTCTCGGCTCCACGCACTCCTCAATCAAATGGCGTGGTCGAAAGGAAAAATAGGACACTTCAAGAAATGAGTAGGACTATGTTGAATGAGCAATCATTACCACAAAAGTTTTGGTGTAACACTGTAGATACTTCAACATACATTCTCAACCGAATTCTCATTAGAGCCATTCTAGGAAAAAAACCTTATGAATTCTTAAGAGGTAGAAAACCTACGCTAGATTATTTTAGAGTGTTTGGTTTGAACACAAAAGACTATATTACCAAGTTTGAACCAAAGTCATACGAAGGTGTCTTTTTAGGTTTTTCTCAAAATAGTAAAGCCTACATCATCCTAAACAAACACACTAGGAATAAAGCCTACGTCATGCTTAATAAACATACTAGGAAAGTCAAAGAATCACTCAACATGACATTCGATGAAACTCCTCAACCTTCTAAGACAACAACCCTTGGTGGATGATGATTTAGATGAAAAAGAAGCAATTAAGGTTACCAAAAAGAAAAACTTAGAAAATGACATTGAGGATGAAACTTTTAGAAAATTAACGAAATAGTCAATATTAAGGAATCTAAGAACCCTATCAATAATGAGCTAAAGAGACTAGCACGAGTGAGCTTCTCATGACCTCATCTAGGGGGAGATTGTTAGGATCACATAAATTGTCCTGAACAAAGAAGCTTCGGTCACTCGAAGATACAAGACAAAAGTCTAGCTCGAAAGTCAATGTTAATTAATGTTTATTATGTATACGGGCCAAGATGTAAAAAGCCCAAAAAGAAAGCCCTCAAAGGCAAATCCTTATTAGTATAAATACACCTAGTTTAGTCAAAAATTATGTTAGCTACTTCATTATTATTTTTCATCTTAAGGGTTTCCACTTTTAATTTCTTTCAATCAAAAGTTCTTTAATGTTTAATCTTCTATTGCCATTGATCTTGTGATTTCATCCATGGAATGATCTAGGGATCCTACAACATGTGTGATGAATTTGCCAAAATCATGCATGACGAGTTTGAGATGAGCATGATGGGTGAACTTAAATTCTTCTTTGGACTACAAATAAAACAAATGGAAGATGGTATTTTCTTTAATCAATCTAAATATATTAAGTAAATGCTTAAGAAATTTAGGTTAGAAGAATCAAAACCAATGTAAACCCCCATGTCCTCCGATACCAAACTCACGAAAGACGAAGAGTGTGAGTCGGTAGATAGTACCAAGTATCGAGGCATGATAAGTAGTTTATTATACCTAACGGCAAGTAGGCCCGATATCATGTTTAGTGTCTGCCTTTGTGCCTGCTTCCAAGAGGCTCCCAAAACCTCTCACCTTGAAGCGGTTAAGCGTATCTTCTGATATATTAAAGGCACTACGCACTTAGGATTGTGGTATCCTAAAGGGACCGGCATAGAAACTGTATTATATGCCGACTCTGATCATGCGAGAGATTATGTGGATCGAAAGAGCACTAGTGGTATTTGTACGTTCGTGGGATGTTGTTTTACATCTTGGTTCTCGAAGAAACAAACCGCTCTTGCTATATCCACTACCGAAGCCGAATACGTAAGTACCGGAAAGGCATGTCAACAAGCACTATGGATGAAACAAGCTCTTATCGACTACGACGTTCGACTCGATGACGTCCTAATCATGTGCGACAATAAAGGCGCGATTGACCTTAGCAAAAACCCGGTGCAACATTCTCGAACCAAACACATCGAAATTTGTCACCACTTTCTTTGTGATAATGTCTAGAAAGGACATATCTCAATCGAAAAAGTGTCGTTTTTCGACAAAATCGCCGACATTCTTACAAAACCCCTGAAACGTAAATCGTTTAACTATCTACGTCTTGGTTTAGGAATGATGGAACACATTCCATAAATCACATTAGTCTGCTTCTTCTTCTTTTGTCTCAACTCTAGTCTGTGTTCTATTCCGTGTCATGACAACTTAAATACTTCATCCAAAGTACCTTAAGCTTTTTTAATTCGCGAAATGCAAATTAAAATGTCACTACTCTTTGCAAAATTTTCATCAAAACTAAGTCCAAAATGCCTCGCTGAGGGCGGCCCCCCAATATATTTGCGACCGCCTGATAAATGTGGGACCGCCAACAGCAGGCACCATATTTTACACTTAGTCAAAAAAATTTCCAAAAATAAAACCAAACACATCCCTTCTTCTCTGCAAGCGACGAACATGACTAAAACTACCCAAAAACTCAAAATCACCCATTAAAAAACTAATTGAATATAAAATCAACACCTACAATCATTCATAACATCATTAACATCATCAATTGTAAGTCATTTCATCTATTTTCTTTCAATTTGAGTCTAGAGTTCATGATGAACACAAAAATTAAAATTAGGGATTTTTCATTTTTCTTTCAATTTTGTATAATTAAGACTACTAGGATACAATGTATAACTAATATGCTTCTTGTAGACATAGAATTTACATACATTTATGAGTTTGTTGAAAATTGATTTTGAACCAAAAACCCCAATTTTATTTTCAAATCACTTACGTTAGGAACATAATAAAATTGTTGTTATGCATTATTAATACAACTTAAAAATATTTTCAAACACATGCATAATGATCTCATGAACAAAGCTCGAGATACATAACGCATATGTATTTTTCGACATGTTTAGATGAGCAAAATCAAACTAAGGAGCGTTTGGATTAACTCTTAGGATTTTAAAGTTTAGGTGAAGTTAATCGTTACTCCACATTTGTCATATTTAGGCACACACTAGAAACAATGTGCATAATAAATTACAAGTAAACGGTAATAAAATATGATTTTATTATTTTTCTAGGAAATCATGCCTCGTATGTCATCTGAAGATCACAAAAATACAAGAGCCTATATACCAATAATATCACATGAATACCGTACACCTATAAAAGAAAAACTAAGAAACCATGAAAGTCATTGCATTCATGAGGGTCGGGTGGTTTTTGACAATTTTGCGGATCTAAACTATGTTCGGTCCTTGTTTCACTTTGTTGAATTTAAGTGTCTCCTTGAAATTAATGACCAAATTTATCCTTGTTTCATACTGGAGTTTTATAGTCAATATTAATTAAACTATTTCGACGAAGGTCAAATGTTCATCGAATTTGTGATTCAAAATCAATTCTTTTCTTACTCTCTTGAAGAATTTGCTCAAATTCTTGACATACCTTACGAGGGTGCCTGCGTCTTTACTGACAAGTGGTCACTTGACAAGTTGGCATATGGTGTCCCTACGGATGGTCCATATCAAACCAACCCTCCTTCTTCTGATGACATCATTTCGACTATTCAAGTTGATCGAGAAGGTCAAGTCCGTCGCATCCGTCATGAGGAAGAAATTGATGTTCTTGAATATCAAATTCTCACTCGTGAAATTGTGCCAACCTTGAAGCCTTTGGAAGAAATTATCTGGGAAAATGTTTTCTGTCTGGGGGGTAATCATGCCCATGTTCCTGCATGTCTTTGTTACATGCTTTACTGTGTTGTACACTCTAAAAAGTTCAACCTTGCCTATTATATGGTAAAATGAATGAGGTGGGTCACTAAACAAAAGCGGTTGATTTTACCCTATGGTATGTTATTGACCCATTTGTTTAAACTCATCATGAATGAAAATCATGAATTGTACAATGAGTCGTATGTCTTGTACGATCATGTCATGAATCCTCTTGCCGCTCAACAAGAGCGAAAGACTAGAAAGGATCGTGGCACGAGAAGAGGTCGTCACTTCACTTCTTCTTCTTTCGCCTTTGACCAACCATCCTCCTCTCATCTTAACGATGATGATGATGATGATGTAAATGGCAAAGGGACCTCGCATGCAAGAACTCCTTCCCTCATTCGTTATGTCAATTCATTAACAAATGAAGTTCCTCAAGTTTTTCAAAATCCACCTAACATTGACCCTTACTTGGAACCCTTTTACACCCGTCAAACTGAAATCATCAACCATCAAGTTCAGATTAGAGACGAGCATTGTGGTGGATTAAGGTCAATCAGTGTTGAACCCTTTTTAACAGATATTACTTAGCTTGTTAAAGCTTAGTTATATTGGATAAATCTAAGACAACTATAGTAGAAACTAAGATTGAGAATATCACAAACTATGCGGAATCTAGTTTGCAATACTAAGAAGAACAATGAAATAGTAAAAACAAGATCTTTACTAAACTTTTAATATATTGAATACTATTTTGAATTACAAAATAGCTATGAATAATAACTATGATTACTATGCAAAACTGATATGAAAACTATATGAAAAACTAATAAACTAGATCTATGCCGTAGGGTTCCTTTTATACACTAAGGAAACCCTAATGGGCTTACAAAACACGTCAAGTGATTATGATCTTTTCTATAAGTAAACATAATCTCTTAAACAAATAATTTTATACATATCTTCTTTACAAATAATTAATACTTATCTTCATAAGTATTCTTGTTCTTCAATCAACCTTTATCTCTTCTTTGATATGTCTTTGATCTCATCTTTGACAGCATTGTAGTAGTAACTCTAAGAATCATCTTGAAGTCTTTTAAACCCAACAATCATCCCCTAAACTTGATGTTCATCATCTGAATCTTCAAGTTTCATTAAAAAGTCTTCACCATTACCAGGAGGATGCATTCAAATACTTTATTGACCCTTTTCCTGCTTTGTCATGAGCTTGAGTAGTTGATAACACATCTCATTCTAATGATCAGCTTGAAGCTTCTTGTTTAGCATGTTTGAGATTGTTATTGGTATAAGGGGATATCTTTTCTCAACCAACATAAAGATATGTAGATTTCTAAACCTTACAAAGTGCACTCTACAGTTATCAAACAGCTTCCAAACAGTCACTTTGTACCCTTGTAGATTTCTCCATACATCACTTTTAATGTCAGGTTTAAACATTACTTTCAAATTTCCCTATAACACCCTTTCATAGTCGTCCTCTGGCCTTGTATTCTCATGTATAGCTTTAACCAACTTCCAGAGGGTCTCTAAGTCTTCTCTATCAACACCCTGAAGCATCTTTATCATTGAAGAATACCTTTTTGAGCTTCCATCAGCTCTTATCAATTTAAAGTATCCCATCCTTCCATCTTTATCAATCCGGTATTCAACAATCACTGGAGGCTTAGTAGCTAGAGGTATAGCATCAATTGCTACCTCATCATCTTCAACTATCTCAATATGCCTTTTCATCTCTGCCTCCTCTTGATCATCTTTTTCAACTTCTACATGCTCATTTATCTTTTGCTTCCTTGACATATCAGATTCAAGTTCTTCCCCTGCTCTTTTAGAGCTTTCCTTTGTTCTTATCTCACTGCCTTTCACTACTTCTGAATTCATGTCCACAAAAGTATTTACTCTTTTCATTTCCTTATCAAACAACTTCTGGACTTCATCATAGCTTTTGCTCTTTAACTGACTATGTTTGTATCCAGCCATATTCTTCAAATAAGTTAACATTTGATTTCTCTTTTGAGCTTTGGTAGGTGGCTTTCTTCTTATCTCTTCAGCTCTAAGCTTTTCAAAGTGTTTCTTTCTTTTGTTCATGAGCTCTATAAACAATCTGGATCTTTCTTCAATGGTTATTTCTCCCTGTTCTTCTGCTTGTATCCTCTGAGCTAATTCAAAGTCTGCATCCATCATAGCTTAGGTGTTATCCCATGATTCAATCAAGGCTATGTTGGCTTCTTCTTCCTTTTGCCTTGCAAGCCTCTCTTCTTCAATATGTTCAGCTTGCAACTGAGCTTTAAGATTTCTAGCCATTTCTTCATCAAGAGCAACTTGATCTTTCTTCTTTAATGGCACTTCAGGCTCTACGATTTTTCCTTTGCCTTTGTCTTTTACTTATGGAAGTTGTGATTATGAAGAAGAAAATGCTTTCGTAGATGCAGATATTTGTTCTTCCTGATCAAGAAATATAATTCCCTTAGCCTTTGGTCTAACAGATGTAACTGTTGTAGCAGCAGTTATAACAGGCTTAGGTTTTGCAGTTTTGATTTCAATCAAAGTTTGAGCAAGAGTCAATTCATTTGGAACTTCAACATTGACATTGGCAATAGTAACTACTTCAGCAGCACTAACTGGAATTGACTTTGTAGTTGTAGCAACACTAACTATAGGCTCTTCAACCATCTTTTCAAACTCAATTTCTTGCTCTTCCAACACACATGTATCAAACATCAGGTTTTCATCATTCATCTCTTCAGTCTCATTTACCAAATTCACTTTTGCATCAGCATTAAGGTCTTTAATCTTCCTCCCCTATTTGGATGCATCCTCCTGAGCACCCAAACTGGCACATTAGAGGATTCTACCCTGCTAGAGGAACCAACCTTTCTTAACCTTCTTAGCCCTAAAGGTCTTGACTTTCTTCTCTTTTCCAACTGCTTGACTCTCTTCTTTAAACTATTAATCTTCTTTGCTTGAGCAGTCTTGGCTTTCACTAAATTAAGGACCTTCTCTTGTAGGTTGGTACATAAATTCATCAATTTAGAAAGTTTTATACTATCCTTACCACTTTGAGGTGGATCATAGGAAGGGGTAGATACATGAGCCTCATCAGTAACAGGCTCTGTAGGAGCACTATCTTTCCTATGTTGTCTCCTTTACTTCTTCTTTTGAGATTTGGATGATGATGGTTGAGAAATAATGGGTGTGGAATGGGAATCAGAAGGAGCAGATGAATCTTCACCTATGTTTTCTGTAGTCTGAATCATCATTGTGGAGAATAATGGTGTAACCCTTCCAGAAAAACCCTTGCATGGTCTCTTCATGTTAGCAAACACCTTCTTGGTATGGGAAGGTGTAACATAAACCCCTTTGTGTTTGGACATTCCCTCTACTTGTTTGTCCAGGAAGACTTGCACAAATCTTGGATACATTAGAAATTTTACTCCACCATCCAAGTTCTTTACCATATTGTCAAAAATGTACTTGGAAAGGTTGAATTTTTGGTTTGTGGCAAGGCATATGATTGCATATGCCATAGTGCTACTAAATTCATTCTAGGATGTAGTCTTAGCACTTAGGCATTGCAGTATGGTATGGATGAGAAATTTCCATTGGGATGAGAAATAAGCTTTATAGAATGTAAGCTTTTAAGTAAGATTTTCATACCCTATTCTTTCCAATTCTGCAAAAATGGTAGCAGTAGGCAGACAATTTGTTCCTTCAGCATCATCCAACTTAAGATCACTTCTTATTCTTGTCTCAGAGATGATTACCTTTTTCTTGTCTACTAGGGCTTGTATCTGTCGTTCCCGATTAACTGTTTTGACCTTAGCAGATGTCCAGAACTATTCAATACAGGTAGTATAAATGGTTGAATTAACCGTTAATGCATATTGGACATAACTTGCATTCAGGAAATCAATAATCTCCTCAAACCCACTACTTTCTTTGGGTTTTTCCAAAAAACACAACTAAATTAAGAGTTTCAGCAAACTTTGGGGTCGACATTGTGATGGGTTTTGATGATTAAAGATGAAATCGAGTTATGGTTTATGATTAGAGAATATATCAAGGTATAAAATTGATCGAATGAGTGATTGAAACCCTTAATCGAAGTATTTATGAAATCTCCCTCAACAGCATTAACTTGAACTGGCAGCATTAAGTTAAGCCTAATAGTATTAACTAACCCAACAGTAGTAAGTTATGCCTGGCAGCATTAACTTATGCCTAACAGCAGGAAGTGTATACCTAGCAACATAAACTAATATGGGCAGTAGTAAATTAAGCCTAACATCATTAACTTAAGCTTAGCAACATTAAGTTTTAAGCTGAGCAGCATTAACTTTAACACACCAGCATTAACCCTAATTTCTTTCCAAAAAGCATTTTCATCATCAATTATGATTCTCAGAAGCTCTCTTTCTGTTTTTCATCTCACTATATCTCTTTTTTCCTTTTCTTACTAATTTAGACAGTTTTGTACAATGTTCCATCAATTTCATTAGTTTCATGCTGTCCTCCCCACTTCTAAGTGTGTTAACTCTTGAGAGAGGTAGATTATTGGACTTTTTAGATGTAGCCTTAAACCTAGTTTAAGCTTTTGCACCCCCTAATATGGTATCTTGGCACCTGGGACCACTACCTGAATCAGGGTAGATCATTGGGCAGTTTAGATGTAGCCTCAAACCTAGTTTGAGCTTCTGCACCTCCCAATTTATGGTATATTGGGCCAACTGGACCACTACCTTAAACCCTGATCACCTCAGGACTTCTTAGTCATTAAGTGTTGCCATGGATTGGGTCCAATTGATGTTACCATTGTCCTGCTCTGCTTCTAAGCTAGAAGCAGTAGTGGCAGCCCTTTCCATTTTTTCTTCCCACTCTTTATAGACAGTCTCGTATGCAACCAAGTGAATAGGTCCACTAGACTAAGATATCTCAGTAGTCCTTTTGGCTTTCCTAGGTTTTTGATTCTTTTTGGGTTAAGATTGTAATAGAACAATGATTGGTTCAAGATTAGATAGTGATACAGTTGTGGATGTGTGTTAGGGTTCAGTGGGATTTCCTGACCCTTCACCCACTTCTACTTAATGATATATTCCCTTTCATCCAATCTTAATTAAGCTCCCTTTAAACAATACTTTAGAGATTAAGTAATCCAATGACATAGCATCAGAAGGGTTAAACCTCATACATCAAATGCCTTTGTGAGGAGATCTGCTACATTATGATCTGTGTATATCTTGATCACTTGAATCAACTTCTTTTAATATAATCTCTGATGAAAATGGTGCCTTATTTCAATGTTGGCTGGGTTTTTGAATGAACATTGGATTCTTTACAAGACATAATGGTGCTTTCATTATCAATGTAAATCTTGGTGTTCAAATCTTGGTGTTCATGAAGTTGAACCCATAATCAAGCATTTGATTTTGGATCCATAGCACATGTCCATAGTAATTAGCAGCAACAACATACTCTGCTTCAGTAGTAGAGTTGGCAACTATAGTCTACTTTTTACATTATCATGAAATCAACCTTTTGCTAAGAAATTGACAATCTCCTGTTATGGATTTCCTGTCAAGGCTAGCACTAGCATAATCACTATTAGAAAAGGCTTCTAAGTCAAATGGTGAATCTCTAAGATACCAAAGGCCTAAATTAGGTTGACATTTTAAGTATCTAAAGATCCTCTTCACTGCATGAAGATGCGAGATTTTAGGAGTAACTTGAAACCTTGCACATGCACAAACAACAAATGTTATGTCAGGCCTAAAAGCTGTTAAGTACATCAATGATCCAATAATTGATCTGTATAAGTGAACATCTACATCTTTAGCCTCTTCATCCTTGACCAATGCCTTGTTAGGCTCCATAGGAGTGCTTGTTGTCTTCACAGTGACAAAATTAAACTTTTTCAGAATATCCGCCACATACTTATCTTGGCTAATGAAGATTCCATCCTCCTTTTGTTGTACTTGTAATCCTAAGAAGAAAGTATGCTCCCTCATAGAACTCATCTGAAATCTCTTGAGCATCATCTGCTCAAATTCAACACACAAATACTTCTTTGTAGACCCAAACATGATATCATCAACATACACCTATACTAATAGGATATCACTTTTGTCCTTCTTGATGAACAAAGTTTTATCAATAGTGCCTCTTATGTATCCATTTTCTAATAAGTCGGTAGACAAGGACTCATACCAGGCTCTAGGAGCTTGATGTAGACCATATAAAGCTTTTTCTACCTTATAAACTTTATCAAGGAACTATGGATCTTCAAAATAAGGAGGTTGACATAGATACACCTCCTCTTCAACAGTACCATATAAAAAGGCACTCTTCACATCCATCTGGTACACAATAAGTCCTATAAATGATGCATATGCCAAAAATAACCTGATTGCTTTAATCCTAGCAACAAGAGCAAAAACTTCATCATAATTAATTCCTTCTTCTTGGGTATAACCTTGTGTAACCAGTCTTGCCTTGTTTCTAACTACAATTCCTCTCTCATCTTTCTTGTTTCTATACACCCATTTAGTTCCAATAGCCCTCTTGCCTTTAAGAAGATCCACCTAAGTCCAAACCTTTTGAAGTTTAAATTACAAAAGCTCCTCTTGCATTGCTTCTATCCAGCTTGGATCTGTTAATGCTTATATCACCTTTTTGGGTTCTATTTGTGAGAGAAAACATGCAAATAGGCAGTTTTGATAATCTTTGTGATTTGTTCTCCTTTGCTTTTTGATGTAACTGACCATAGCATGTTCTTCAGAAATCTTGGTCATCCTCCTTGTTTGAGTAGCTGAATTTATGTCTCTAATGATCTGGTCTTTAGGATGATCCTTGTGAATTCTGGTTGTGGGAATAGGACTGACATTCATGGTGGTTTCCAAGTTGTTAAGGTCAGCCTCTGCACCCACTTCTCTATCATCATAGGCATCATCAAATATGCTAGTGTTTTCTAAAGATTGCATACTTGAATCATTAGGAATAGGACTAGCAATATTAATATTTGGACTACTAGTATTAATATTTTCACTGGCAGTATTAATACTTAGCTCAGTAGTACTAACAGATGGACTAGCAGTACTATCTCTGTTAGTGTTGTTAGCATAACCTTCTTTCTGTTGAACAGGCAAAGTATCTAATTCATCTCTGAAATCTTGCACATGCTGGTCATCTTCTTTATTTGAAGCTCCACCTTCCTTTTCTTGACCATTTCTTTGACTTGCATCATCATCTCCTTTGTCTAGTACCTCATCAGCATCCTTATCATCTATGCTCTGAGTACTTGAAGAGAGTGGAGAATTAGAAAGCATGAGTGGTAGCAGTATGTATCCATTATCAGATGCTTTCTCCTGTCTAGCTTGCCCTACATTAACATTTGTCTCTATACCTGCCTCACCATTAGTTTGATTTCCTGCAGTAACTGGCTCATAATTCATAGATTTTGTCAATGAATCAATATCAAACAGCCATTCTGGACCACTCCCTATAACATTTGGTTTGTTTTTAAGAAAGTTTATGTGTAGGTTCTCCTCTACCTTCCTAGTTCTAGTGTTAAATACCCTAAAAGCCTTGCTATTTATAGACTATCCAACCAAGAACCCCTCATCAGCCTTCCCATCAAATTTGCCTAGGGGATCTAAGGTATTTAGAATAGTCACGGGATACCCAAAAGGTCTCATAAAGCTTATACTAGGTGGTCTACCAAGTAATCGTTCATAAGGTGTCTTGTTGTGAGGCTTGGTCACTAGAACCCTATTATGAACATAACAAGCAGTATTAACTACTTCAGCCCAAAATGTAGTAGGTAATAATGAATCTGCTAGCATAGTCCTAGCTGCCTCTATTAGTGACCTATTCTTTCTTTCAGCAACTCTATTTTGTTGTGGAGTTCTGGCAACACTAAACTCCCTCTTAATCCCTTTCATCCCACATAACTGATTCAAGTCATTATTTTTAAACTCAGTTCCATTGTCACATCTGATGATTTTAACCTTATGATTTATTTGGTTTTCTATGCCAATTATAAAAGTTTTAAGGATCCCACTAGTCTCATCCTTAGTGGCCAAAAAGAAAACCCAACTAAACCTACTATAGTCATCAGTGACAATAAGGAAATATATCTTGTGATTGATACTCCTTACAAATGTTGGCCCAAATAAGTCCATATGTAACATTTGTATGGGATGGCTGATAGAACTCACAAGCTTGGTCTTACAAGAGGCTTTGTGTTGCTTTCCCTTCTGACAAGCAACACATGTATGGTCATTTTCAAAAAGCTTTGAAGGTAAACCTTTAACAAGGTTTCCCTTTACAAGTTTGTTCATAGTTTTAAAGTTTATATGACCAAGCCGCCTATGCCATAAATTAGACTCATCTATTTAACAAGGAACAACATTCTTTTGATCAAAACTGTACATGTTGTTATGTCTGGGAACTTTAAGCAAGACTTGACTTTCATCAAGTAGCTTAAAGTCAGGAGATAGAATAAGACATTCAGTCTCAGTGAAAAGAACACTGTTTTTCTTGTCACACATTTGTGAGACAGAGAAAAGGTTAAACTTAAGTTCTTTACAAAGTATACATCTTCATATGTACAAAGTTGTTCAAAAGCTTAGACGATTAAAGAAGCCGTTTCGTAAATTGCTTTTTAATACAGGTAACATTCATGAGAATGTAAAAAATATTCGTCATGAGCTTGATAGGGTGCAAAGGGACCTGGACTTAGATCCTTTTAATGATATTCTTCGTGAGGAGGAGGTGGTTTCTGTCCAAGCATTTAATGAGGCTGTGTTATTGGAAGAGCGGTTCTTGAGACAAAAAGCGAAGATTAATTGGCTTAAGGAAGGTGTTGCTAATTCGGCTTATTTTCATAAGGCGGTTAAGAGTCATGATTGGTGAATTTTATACTAAATATACAATATATGATAAAATATAAAATATATATAAGTCTAAAAATCAACAAGATCAATAAAACCGAGAAGTGGTATAGAGTGTTCCCGGGTCGTTTATCCCCAACGAGGCTGGACTGGAGAATCGATACAGTCGAAGATTTGAGTTTGAAGAGTATAAACTTTTTCATTAAAATTATTGGTTTTGCCTGCTAATTGCTGATTTTTGGTTAAAAGGCCTTCTTAATGGTGAATGTGCTTTAAAATAAGAATATTTTGTGGGTGATGCAGCATTCAATTTTGATTTAGATGCAGCAGTATTAACATGCCTGGCAGTACTAATTGATGTTGCTGCTCTTAGAGAGGTTTGCTTAGCAGCATTAACTGGTACTAGTCCAAACTTTGTTGCAACTGTTGTTGGAACAAAATTCCTTTTAGGATGTGGGTGAGTCAATTTGTTTTGGTGATTCACCCTCTAAGCATTGTTCCATACTGGTCTAACTTCCCTTTGACCAGTAACCATTCCCTTATTATTCAACACAGCTTTTCCAACCATTTTATTCTCATAAAAGTTACAGTCCTTGATTAAATGGTTAACACTTCCACATACAAAACAAGCTTTCTTACTAAACTCAAAACCATCCCCTAATTTCTAAGTCATTAGTCCATTCTAATTTCTTTTATCAACCCTAGGACTGACTTTTCCAAAGGTTATCAGCTTGCCTATATGTGTTTTGCTCAATAACAGATTTCCTAGAATTTTCATCTGATTTAACAAAATTGATTTTAGCATAACTAGGTTTATTCTATTCAAATGAAGGTCTAAACACACAATCATCATCACTATCAGACTCCTACTCTTCAATAATAGGAGCACTAGGCCTAACATCTTTAGGTTGTTCCAACCTATCCTTACTAGACTTAGATGCAGTTGTTTCATTTCTAGGCACACTAATGATAGTTTTACTCACATTAGTCTTATAGACAGAATCATCTAATCCAGCAAAGGACAAGTCAAGTCTTGAGGGCATGTAGTTCCCAATATAGGGGGAACTGCATGATATCCCTCAACCTTCTTAAACCTATCATTTATTGATTATTTTCCTCTTCAATCTCATTCACACTACTGTCAGATGCACTTTTAAACACTTCACATTTATTCAAATGACAATCATGCAATCCATTTTCATTCATTTGACTGTCAAATCAAACACCAGACTTGTTATTAACACTTATTTGACTGTTTATCAATTTAGTTAGCTTCATAGATGATGTTTCAAACTTTTCTAATTTTAGTTTTAAGTCATCTTTTTCACTCAAGACCTCTGCTAACTGATTTTAAGCTCTGTTATAGAATTATCTCTTAGCTTCATTTTTTTGATGAACAATAATTCTAGCTTCTATAGATTCTAAGCCTAATTGATAACCTATAATTTCTAGATTAGATTTTTTAAGAGCTTCACGCTGTTGATCATACTGTTTTTGAAGAGATTGATAAGATTCTAAACATTCTTTAGAGAATTTTTTTTACCTCAGTATTTGAGCTTGATGAACTGGATGAACCTGAAGACAAATAGGCCATAACCACCTATCCCATCTTGAACAACCAAGGTATTTGCAGGAGTCTCTACTGGTATAATCCTTCTTGTAGCATCTCCATTTGTATTCCCTTGATTCCTTGGTGCCCTGCATTCAGGTCTTCATTGTCCAACTGTGGACTATTAGATTGATTAACAAAGAAGGAAATCATGACATCATCAGCATAGGTTAAGGAAGAAGCTTGTCCCTGTGAGCTAGCAGTAGAAACTTCATAAGCAGTATTAACTGCTTCATTAGTACTACTAGTGTTTTCTAAAGATACAAAAGCCACATTCTGAGAGTTTGAGCTTGAGCTTGATTGGCTTTTTATCTCAGCTTCATACACCTTCAAGTTGTTGTACAAATCATCTATGCTTATTGTGTCTAGATCAGATTTGTTTCTCATGATCAAGGCAATATTGTTCCAAGCTAATGGTAGACTTCTTAGTAACTTAAGATTTGAATCTTCCTGGGAAATTACTTCACCATGAATTTCCAATTGGCAGATGAGTTTCTGAAACCTATCATAGGTTTTATCCAGTCCTCAGATCTTGATGCAGTAAAATTCTCATATTGCTGCTTCAGAATGGTTTTCTGCATTTTCTTTGATTCTTTGTTGCCTCTAAACCTGGTCTTGATTGCTTCCCCTAAGGTCTTTGCATCCTTATTTCATGAAACTTCAATATGTGCTCATCAGGAATAGCCAACAACAAAGTGCTTTTTGCTTTCACTTCATTCTTTCTTGCTAGCCTTTGTTTAGTAGTTTTAGGAGGGATAGGACCTTCAACACTAGCTCATGAAACAGCAGGTGCATCACCATTCACAATAACCTCCCAAAAAGCATAATCTGTGTAAGTAAGGTATTGCTCCATTCTCATGCTCCAGAGATCATAGTCTCCTATTTTGAGCAAAGGAAGTTTTAGTACAGACACTGTTTAGGTTGGTTCTGACTGTGATTCTATCTTCTCTTTGATTATGAGATCTTGTGTAGATATCGTGTTCTTCTTATTCAAAGTTTCTCAACAAGCTCTAATACCACATGTGATTTTACCAGAAGCACATGTGATTCACATGTGTTTTTACATGTTGTATAATTGAATAACATGTGATTTACCAGAATCACATATGTTTTTACATGTTGTAAAATCACATGTGATTTTACCTGTTATATAACTGAATAACATGTGATTTTGATTTACATGAATCACAGAAAAATACAACTTTAAAATCACATGTGATTTTTATTATTCATAATTGTTGATCCCTTCTTGACAGATCTTACTTAGCTTGTTAAAGCTTAGTTATATTGGATAGATCCAAGACAACTATATGCGGAATCTAGTTTGCAATACTAAGAAGAACAATGAAACACTAAAAACAAGATCTTTACTAAACTTTCAATATATTGAATACTATTTTGAATTACAAAATAGCTATGAATACTAACTATGATTACTATGCAAAATTGATATGAAAACTATGTGAAAAAACTGATAAACTAGATCTATGCCATAGGGTTCCTTTTATACACTAAGGAAACCCTAATGGGCTTACAAAATGCGTCAAGTGATTATGATCTTTTCTATAAGTAAACATAATCTCTTAAACAAATAAGTTTATACATATCTTCTTTACAAATAATTGATACTTATCTTCATAAGTATTCTTGTTCTTCAACCAACCTTTATCTCTTTTCTGATATGTCTTTGATCTCATCTTTGACAGCATTAATCTTTCCAGCTGTTGTAATTACTCAGCAGTTGTAACTG
The DNA here is from genome assembly GCA_026074375.1 of Tanacetum coccineum. Lineage (NCBI taxonomy): Eukaryota > Viridiplantae > Streptophyta > Magnoliopsida > Asterales > Asteraceae > Tanacetum > Tanacetum coccineum. The sequence goes on from BQNB010013903.1 coordinate 65,604, forward strand.
AGCAGTAGTAACTCTAAGAATCATCTTGAAGTCTTTTAAACCCAACAATCGGGAAAGGCCTCAGAAACTTGTGGAGAAATATTAAGAAGTAAACAATATGGAAATGTGCTTTGTGACATTATTAATTATATTACTTATTACTTCATGATGCTTAAGTACTTAAACTTATATTATTTAGTGGTAACTTAGTATGTAGTACGGGCAACATAACTTGCCTTGGATGATCTATTAATTTTATCATCCTAAACACTTGTTTGCATAGAACTTGATACATTATAAATACCTATGTGATGATATGCATGTTTATCTATTAGCTAATATGCATACATGTGTTTCTTTGATTGAATGTGGAATGATTATTTTTATGAATTTAATTGTTAAGCATTAGATGAATCATGGTGAAATTGAGTTGATTGCAAAAGGGAAAAAGAAGAAATTTCTTTCGGTACAGAATCTGTAGAAAATCAATGATGACGTACCATCCCCTTCGGCTTGGAGGTCTCCCCTTTGAAGCCCAAATAGGATCTTCTCCCAAATACACTACATAACCTTCGAATAGTTTCAAGTGGTGTAAAATCATCTTCGGGATGATTACCAGTATGGGAATCTGCCAGGCGAAGCCCTACACCCTTCGCGGTGGGCCTTCGAAAAAACTAGGGCAGAGGTCAGATAGTCAAACCCACGTTCTCCATCTCTATTGGGATCTTCCCGCCAAAATAGGGATCGTGGTACACATTCCAAGAATCACCTCTTAAATCGTGGGACACCCCCCATGATCACCGGCTTTGGTGTTAAGCCTTGTCCCATCTCATTTCTGCAACTATAAATAGATGGAAAAGGCTCCAAGTATGGATAAGACTGTTACACACAGTTACTTACACTTTCATACTTTCTCAATACAAAAAGCACATACTTACTCTCATGCCGGAGGTGATTCGCAAGGACCCTCCCTGTGCCTCACTTAACGTAGTGTTTCCATTTGTGTTGATACAGGTTATTCAAGGCTTGGCAACTCAACATCCACAAGAAGAACTCTTCGATCTCATTGAAGCCTAATCGTACCCATATTTGCATAATCAGTGGCGCCATCCGTGGGACCACAACAATTAGTCCCGTTCAAACCAAGCCTAGTAACCATCAAAACAACCTATCTACTTTTCCGGCATGACAAACAAAAGGGAAATAACACCACCGCCTGGTTTTTCAGCAATGCCTATAACTACCACCATGTTTGCCGGTACTACTCCTAAAAATACGCCTCTAGCCTATCGTGCGTCTACCTCAACTAATCTCAATCTTGTGATTAGCCCAGCTTTTGTGGAGACCAATTATGAAACTTTAGAGTCCCTACTAAGGGACCGACGAAGGCAGATGTGTAACAACGATCTCCAAACTGAATTAGAGTATTTCAGCGAAGACTACGATATAGAAAGAGAAATGGAACCAAGACCGGAACCTGCCAGAGCTGTCACTCCACCACTTTGAGTAGCGTCTCCCAGGGTCTGTAGAAGAAGCAAAAGAGTAGTAGGGTTTGAGGAAATTCAAAACAAATGGGAAAGCAGGGTCAAAAGGAAATGGAAGTCAAAATGTAAATCTTCCTCCACTTTTAGCAGCCCACATAGGGAGAAGCAAGAATGGATAACCTTTGCAGTCTTCCCTGACTTCCTCTTACGGAGGTCAGGCACTTCCGAATAACGTAAGAGGGAATCTCCCTCCTAACAGTACGTTCTTATCGCATAATGCTCAACCTTTCATACCCGCAAGCTTGAATGCATCAAACAGGTTTATGCCTATGCATGTATACCCCTACCAACAACCTACGAGTTTTTTCAATGGATAGCCCATGGGCTTCCCTCCACAAACTCTGACGGGAAACCCCCTTATAGGAGGAAGCTTCCCCAACCTCCCACAAGGAGGGCAAATACCATTGACCTACACAAATGGTAACATACTTCCTCAATATGGCTTTACACATCCTGTGAATATCCTTCTGAATGGCTATCCTTTTTATACATAGCCTATGTATACATTCCCAAACATGCCTGTGTATGCCAACCCAAACTTAACAGGCCTTTTCCCTAACCTTTTAGGCTCAGTAACACCCTTCGTCCACTGGATAAAGGATTACCCTCTCCCAGATGGACTGAAAATGCCTTCCTATATTGGTTCCTATAACGGGAAAGGGGATCCCGACAACTTCCTGCACCTCTTTGAAGGGGCCATAAGGATGCAGAAATGGTTAATGACAGTAGCTTGTCATATGTTTACCTATACCCTTAAAGACTCCACCAGAATATAGTGGAACAGTCAGAAAGCAGGTAGCATCCTTAATTATGAAGATCTCAAAGCAAAGTTCCAATCACACATTAGCTAACAGAATAAGTTCACAAAGACACATCTGGCTACACATAACATCAAACAGAGGGAAAACGAAAGCACCCGAGCCTTCATTACCAAATACATAGATGATACCTTGCAGATTTTGGGCTTGCACGAAGACCAACGAATCTCCAGTTTTATTCATGGTTTAAGGACAAGAAGTTTAGTTAAACACCTCTCTACAGATCTCCCACCCACCTACAAGGGTCTAATGGAAAAAATGTACACCTGAGTTAAAGCAAGAGAGGTGGCCACTAATGGCGTATCAAATGATCGAAGAGATAATTTTGAAAGACCAAGGAAATCTTCCTGGAACAATAACAAGGGTCAAATGGACAGAAGTCGGTCCTTCCCTTACAAAGGAGAAAGTCACAAATTACTATCCAATCTAGTCAAAAGCCCTAGAGAGATTCTCGCTACAGAAAGAGTAGCCAAGACCTTCGAACGTCCCCTATGGCTGCTTGGACCTAATTGGTCCAAAGACAAGACAAGATACTGCCATTTTCACAAAGACTACGAGCACGAAACAAATAAATGTCAAGAGCTAAAGCATCAGATAGAAGAAGCTGTCAAAACAGGACAACTAACCCATCTGGCAAAAGGGGTGACAAAGAAAAGAGAAAAAACTTTTGAAACTCAGTCAGGAGAAAAGAAGAAAGAAGAAAAGCCAGCATTGGAAAAAACCTCTATCCTTATGGTAAGCGGAAGAGACCACATGCTGAAGAAGAGACCTACGAGTGACAATAGGGCGGGAGAAATCACGTTTCCCCCATCCCAAATGAGGGCTCATCAGACCCAATAGTAATTAAGGTGTACATATCAGGAAGGCAAGTAAACAGGGCATATTTGGACATTGGAAGCTCATGCAAAGTAATATATAAACACTGCTTCCTAAAGTTGAAACCGTTAATCAGATCTCTTTGAGTGGACTCCAATACTCCCCTCGTGGGCTTTTTGGGAGAAGATTCATGGCCGTTAGGATAAGTACCATTAGAAGATAAAATCGGAGAAGGTCCCCTTACAATCACAAAGACACTTACATTCGTAATCGTAAGGTCAGATTTATCGCATAACCTACTACTAGGGAGAACAGCTATGTAATGAATGGGGATTGTAGTATCCATAGTACATGGAGCTATAAAATTTCACACTCCTAATGGCGTTGGTACCATCTTCTCAGAACATTACTCACAGAGGTTAATGGAAGAAGAAGGAAATTCAACCAATAACGGTCAAGGTGATGTGAAAGACATCCTCAGTTGCATAGATACGGAAGAAAAGATAGTGATAGATGACGAATACCCAGAACAGAAAGTCACCATAGGGAGACAATTACCAACAAGGATAAAAATACGGCTGCAAGATCTCCTAAGAGCGCACGTATATGTTTTTGCATGGACTACAGCCTACATAACAGGAGTACCGAGAACATTAATTATCGAAGAAGAAACCTTCAGCACCGAACATCAACTGAATGTGCTCAATCACACAAAATAGGTAAAACAAAAGAAGAGAATAAAAAGTGACTCCGAAGAAGAGATGTTAGCCGACATTGAAGAAACCCTTGGAAGACTAAAGGCGATTAACCTAAAGCTCAACCCAAGAAAATGCTCCTTCGGAGTAGAAGAAGGAATATATTCTGGTCATCTGATTACAAAGCAAGCATTTTAAGGGAGGACCCCTCCAAGGTAAAGGACATTATCAGGGCCTACAACCCCTCAAAAACGGTCAGGTGTGTGTTTGGGGTTGGGGACTTTGAACGTGGGGAAAAGGTGTGGAAACATGTGAAAATGTGAAGTGAAATGTGTGTGAAATGAAGGGTGTGGAAGAGAAGGATGAATGATGAATGTAAAAAATGGATTGAATTGAGAAATGAGATGAAGTTGATGTGAAGGGGGGATGGATGATGGGTGAATTTGGTGTGGAATTTGCTGTGAAATTGGTGTTGAGATGATTGTGTGTGAGTGAAAGGAATTTTGTGTGAGGTTGGTTGAGATGGAGTGAGTGAGAGGCTGATGTGGGGGGGTTGTTGAATGAAATTTTGATGATGGAATGTGGTGGGTGAAGTTGGAATTGTGATGAATGTGGATTTAGGGAGGAAATACAAAGCATCGGCCAAAACAAAAAAAGTTGGCAGCCCTAAACAGGTTCCTCTCGAAAAGCACAAAGAAGGCCCTCCATTTCATAAAAACCCTGAAAAGCTGCACGAGTGGAAAGATGGTTCAGTGGACAACAGAAGCAAACGAAGCCTTTCGAAGAATGAAAGAATGCTTAGAGTCACTGCCAACAATGGTTATACCAACCAAAGGTGAGACATTAACAGTGTACCTCGCAGCCTCGAAAAGGAACGTAAGTGCAGTATTAATGGCAGAAAGGGGGAAGAAACAGGATCCCGTATATTTTGTAAGTCGGACACTACACAAAGCAGAAAAAAGTACCCGGAGTTGAAAAAGCTCATACTTGCCCTCGTGTACGCCGCAAGGAAGCTCCGAAGATATTTCCAAGTGCACCCAATACAAGTTATCAGTGACATGCCGATAAAGCAAGTCCTGGCAAAAAAACCAAGAAAAATCAGGGCGCGTAGCTAAATGGGCCATTGAATTAGGAGAACATGAAATAGAATTCAAGGGCAGGAACTCAATTAAAGGGCAGATACTAGCCGACTTCCTAATAGAAACATCACCTACGGAAAGAGAAGAGGAGAAGAATGGAGAGGCCAAAAGAAAAGAAACAGAACCAGAGAATACATGGAAACTACTCACCGATGGGGCCTCAAGCTCTGATGGCTCAGGAGCAGGGCTGATGTTAGTAACCCAGAGGGAAAAGAATATATGTACGCATTAAGGTTTGAATTCAAAACCACCAACAACGAGGCAGAGTACGAAGCACTCATAGCAGGGCTGCGCATAGCTAAAGAGATGCAAATACAAGAATTAGCATTTTTTGTAGACTCTCAGCTAGTAGCAAATCAAGTTAAAGTAATTTTTAAGGCCAGACAACAAACCATCAAGCAGTACCTGGAAAAAACAATGGGCCTCCTGTCAAGCTTTCCCAGCTACTTAATTGAGCATATTAAAAGAGAATAGAACAAGAAAGCAGATGCCAGCAAGCTAGCATCAATGACCTTCTAAAAGCTTGCAAAGGAAGTTTTAGTCGAAGTCATACAGACCAAGTCAGTCACGGAAAAAGAAATCACTGACGTAGTCAAGGAAGATGAGGATAGCTGGATGGTACCCATGTGACAACCATGATTTGAGCAGGTTAGTCAAACCGTTAGTATTGACTTATGTGCCTGTTGCAATATATGGTGTATGTGATTCTGTGTGTTTATATGAGTTTATGTGGGTTATGTGAGGTATTGGTAATCAATCTATTGAGTGTGATCATCTCATGAGATTGGAATGGTGGTGAAATTGGTTGAGTTCATTTTGTTCACTTTTGAGTGACAAGGAAATGATTATTGAGATTTGAGCGTTTCCGTGTTAAATGTGTAAGTATTATTACGTATACGTATTTTTGTGTTAGTAATCTAAGATAGGTTTAGATTTTAAGTGGTAAGTTAAGAATAATGTAAAAATTCTATTTTAGGAAAGTTAGGTTGAAAATGAAAAGTTAAAAAGTTATTTTTAAAAGTCTAGTGAATTTCGTTTAAGCAAAAAGGTATAATCAAATTAGTTAAGGTTTTTATAAAAATTTAAGGAAATACAAGTAATTATATAATATAAAAAAGGCGTAGCATTTGTCGGCCAGTTTTAAGAAAAATAAGGGGAAGGAAGGAGTTTTATTTGGAATCAAATTCTAATTAGGAATTATCTAGGACTTAATATGTGGCCTATAAATACAAAACAAATAACCCTAACTCTCCCCTATTATTGTTCGACCGATCCAAGAGAAGAAAAAGAAGAAAAATTTTAGGGTTTAAGGTATTTTCTAATTCCTTGTTTAATTCTAGTTTTTATTTTAATTCTTGTAATTAAGCTATTGATGGGAGGGGGGATATAGGTTTAATATGAAATAAAATTTGGGTTTTAAATTTTCTGGGTTTACAGTTTAATGATGTTTGTTAGATCTTGGTTCAATTGGTTTCGTGAAATTTGATCATGCTTTAGGGGTCTTGATCGCTACCGAATTAGTTGTTATTCACATATAGAATTTTGGCTGGTTTTGTAACGAGCATAACCATTCATAAAGATCAATATAAAACAATTTTTCCATATACTGAGATAACTCTCAGGTTCTATTTCCAGCAAAGTTGGTCTCGTGAGTTTTCATGGTCGGGAAAGGGTCAAAAGGTCTTTTACAAAATATGTGTGTAAAACTGTGTCGAAGTTCAGTTGTGGTTTGGATTTTTTTTCTAAAAATACTTAGACATCTTGGTTAGAGGCTCAAACTCAAGTGGAAGAGAGTGTAGTTTATTAGGTTTTTAGTGACAGTTCAGAGTTTTAAGTTTTTTAGAAGTTTCGTTATTTTTTTTTTGAGTTTTTAGTTAGTTTAAGCTAGGGGGGGGGAAGTTTTTAAAGTTTAAAGGTTTCAGTTTTTTAAGAGTTTTTTTTACTTTTTTAGTTAAAGTTTTTTATAGTTTAGTGTTTTATTATTATTTTAACAGTTTTACTTAAAAGAACAAGCTTAAAGGTAGTTTAGGAGTTAAGTTTTAAATGTTAAGAGTTATTAGTTTTTTAAGTTAAGAGTTTTAGTAATAAGAGAGTTAGTTAGTTTTATTTTATGTGTAGCGTGGCGGTTGAAATAGTGTTTTTTAAAAAAGAAGAGTTTATTTAGTAGTTTTGTTATAAAGTTAGGTTTAGTTTTTTGTTTTTAGAGTTATAGATAGAGTTAAGTTTGTTTTAAAAAAGTTAGTATTTTTGTTTAAATTGGTAGTTGTTTTTTTTTTATAAGTAGTTTGAATTTTGTTGTTTGTTTTTGGGAATTTTTCAAGAAGTAGTTTTTAATTATTTTTTTCCAAGTTACGTCTAAAAGTTTTAGTTTAAGTTGAGTTTAGTTTTTTTTTTAGTTTACGAGATAAAAGTAAAGTTTATTTCGCTTAGTTATTATTTTAGGACGTTAAAGTTTTTAGATCTAGAGTTTTTAGATGGGCGCGCTGCTTTATCATGCTGGTTTGAGTGGTTGTCCTATTAGTTTTTTTTAGATTTAGTTTGTTCTTGTGGGGGAGCGGGGATCGTTGTGGGAGGTTGGGTTGGGGTGTTTTTGTTGGGCAGCGGAACGATAACAGTATAGTTAAGTTTTTAGTCTTTTTTTTTTTTTTTCTCTTATTATTTTTTTTTTTATTTTTTTATTAGAGTAAAGTAGAGATAGAGTTAGTAAGAATGTTAAGTAGTTTTATTTATTTTACTTAGGTTTATTCCATATTATAGTTACTATTTATTTTTTCTTTAGAGTTAGGTTAAGGTTTTAAGTTAGAGTTCAGTTACGCTTTTTAATTGTGTGTGGACCCGAATGGTGTGGTCTTGATGGTAGAGAGTGATGGGGGGGTTCACGATGTAGTTTAATTTGGATATAAACGTCATACTTTTAGCGGGTGAGATTCTGGGACGAATTCTGGACACTTTTGAATGAATGAATTTCTAAAGAGTATTTGTAAAGGGTAATGGCTTTTGGGAGAGCTCATGAGAGGTTCAGGACATATATTTTAGCATGGTGAATTTTGGTTGAATATAAGAATGTGTTTAGTTGGTCAGGTTTAGAACGTGTAAGTGAGTATAAAATTGAATCAAAACCAGAAAATTTAAAGTGTGGCATTGAAGTGTAAATAAACATATGTGAGTTGGAAAAAAGGGTTAAAATCAAGTATAGAACTATGGTAGATAGCTTAGATATCCATCATAGTTGAGGTTACATCATATTGGGTTGAATGCCTAATTGATGGTAGCTTATTGTGTGCTTAATTGTTTAGATTATCCGTGAAGTGTTTGTGAAGCTTTTGTTTGATTCTTTTGGGAAGCTAAGCATCAGGTGAGTTTCATAGTCCCTATTTTTAATGTTTTAAATTGGGATGGAAATGATACTAAGTGTTTTGGAAATGTTTTGAATTGATGTGATTATGTGTTTTGATTGCGTGTGGACATTATGTGACTTGCATTATGGATTGTTGTTGCATGATATTCTATTTTGTAGGAGGATCATTAATAGTGCGGGGTCTGATCATAATCACGGATCGTTAATTTGAGATGATCAATCAGTGAATTGGTATGGGTCAGTCAAAATATAAGCTTCAACTGGTAGACTTTTAGGAGCGTAAGTGATGTATGTGGGATCGGAGGGGTACGCCTACCCAGTATATGTATGGTTGGTTTGATATGGTGATTTGGTTTGCATGTTAGCATAAGTTCATATGTTGCATAATTGTCCTATATTGTTTTGATAATCACAGTAATTGGTTTGAAAGGTTTATAATGTGTGTCTTAAACCTATGACTCTCACCAACCATTGTGTTGATATTTCGCTTCTCGCTACTCGCCATTTTCAGGTGCGTAACCTCTCTGCTCCCCTGTCCTCTCGCTCGCGCTCTGAAGAGAAGTGGTAGGAGCGATGCTAGGGATTGCATCATTGGAGTTCACTCCTGAGTTTGTTTATGTTTATTGCATGGATTTTGTTGAATGTTATTTGATTCTATTAGGATCGTGAGATATTGTTCTTGTATTGGTGAGACCCTCTTTCATTAATACAAGATGTCGTTCTTTTGGTTTTCGGTATTGTCATGACACATTGTGTCTTTATTACTTAGTTGTGCATTTAGTGTTTCTCTATTGTTGACACCATTGTGTTGTGATGATATCCATGACGTTACGCCTCGTGTTTCCGCCTTGGCGGGGTGTGACAGATTGGTATCAGAGCCTTTGGTTATAGAGAAGTAGGTGGTTGAGCCTAAACTATAACCTAGGGGTTCTTATGTAGATGCATTTTTAGGGCTTTAAGTGTTAATGCTTATATGCTATGCATCCCCTTTTTTGCATAGCTTACTTTATTTTATATTTTTGCTAAGTTTTATTTAGGTTATTTTGTCTCCATTATCTGATATGATATGTATTACTTTCTTAGTATTTTAGCTATGTTTTTCCTCACCCGTAAGAAGTCTCGTTAGGGAAACGGTTTTTCCCAACTGGGCTTAAGCGTTATAAGGAGCCTTCTAGTGAAACCGAAGGAGATAAGATAGTTGATCGTTTGTCGAATTCGCTTAATAGGACTAGACCCGCGGAGTCTGCGGAGGCAAAGTCAAACCTAAGCGAGGCCCAACATAAGTTTATCCCGTCCTTTACCTCGTCATGTTGTTATTGATTATTTCTTTCAGATATTTTGTATTTTGGAAGCCGTTGCGAGACTTTCATTCCTTTATGTTGTTTCGACTTCAAATTTGATTATAAGTAAGTAATTATTTGATGGAGCATCTTTTATGTGTTAAGTTTGAGTGTTTTAAGATGTGCAATGTGGTATATGTGCTTATATGTGAATTATGATTGATATGGGTAATCTTGGAAGTAAGTACACGTGTGAAAGGAGTCACTTATAATTATGGTGGCCAACATAATTATAAAGGCATCACACACGGACTTGTGACCATGATTGCATTTATTTGTGTTTGGTTGTAAGGTGGTAGTGTAATATGTTTTTTTTCTTTGATATGTGTTTTCATGAGAAGGATGGTGGTATGGATAAAGAATTACTCTCATTGGAGGATATGTTAAGTTGAGTTGTAGAGATAGTAAGTTTCTCTTCTATCTAGTATTTGTAGATACCTAGTATTGTTATTATAGAGGTTGCTCGTTTGCTCAGTTGTTTGTTAGGATTTCCTAAGTCTAAGCTTAGCATCCCTTCATCGTACTTTGTTAGTAAGGATACCTTATTTTTTCCATTCTACGTCTTGCTGTATATTGGTTGTTCGGATCTGCTCTTTCGGATATAGGCGTGTTTCGTTAGTTCTTTCGTTGCATTGAATTCTCGTATGAGTATCAAACGTTTCTTTTAAGCACTAATTGTTCCTAACATATTAGTGTGTATCATTACTCCCCATATTGTATATCCCTAGGTTTTTGTAACCCGTTGGCGACGTGTTAGTATCGATGCTTTTAGGTTTGTGTTGTCGATCGTTATTTTGGATAAGACCATACGTTAGAGTCTGTACGGTGTTTTACGATCCCTTTTGGTATTATGGTGTCCTTTGTTGAGTAACATATTTTATAATTGATATATTTTATAATTGATGACTAATTATAAAAACTCTTTGGAAGTATTGTGTTGGTGTTTG
>BQNB010013904.1:0-65688 GCA_026074375.1 Tanacetum coccineum
CAATTGGACACAAAAGCACACATTTTCTATTCTTTTGGCATTTTTATGGCTTTTATTTGGCAAAATCCCGGGTAATTTATATATACAATTTAGCAAATATCATCGTCTTTTGTAAATATTAAATAAAGAACAAGTAAAGCTATAAGCTTTTGTAATATGACTTCCATTTAAATCCAATGTATCAATCTAAATGACTTTTGTGTCGTTCTTATATATATCTTGTGCTGTTGATCTTGAAGTAACATGCCCCGGATCCTTATTCCGCTGCGACCCATTTTGGGGGTGTTACACATGATGTGCATTGAAGTCTAGACTATACAAGATTACATACATGGGTTTCTACAAACAAACCTCGTTGTATTACTTTCAAGATTTTCATTGTGATGCAAATATGGGACAAGTATTTAACAAGGTCAATTTCAATTAAATCAACGAGATTACTTTTCAAACAACTCATTTAGAGGTTGTTCTCTTATAGCTTGTGCAATGTACTTATGAAGTAACACTCCCGGACATTATTTCGCTGCGACCCAATTTGTGGGTGTTACAGATTGGTATCAAGAGCCAAGGTTATAGCGAACCAGGTCAAATATTTTTGCTGGACTATAACCGTTTTCACAACATTGCATCATCCAAAAGTTTTACACGGGACATATATATACTATTTATTTGCATTAGTTGGTCATACTAGATGCTTACATGATTAATATACGTGTTTATATTATTGTACGTATATTACTACTGGTCTTATATAATATACTTATATAAGTTTAATTTTGCTTGTTACAGCAGTCATGTCGCGTTTATGATTTTATGAAATCTAACATGTATTATATTTTCTTGTGATTTTGAAGAAAATGGAAGCAAAGAAAAGAACCACAAGGGCATCAACGACCACAACAACCACCACCCCTATGACTGTTAAACAACTTAAGGCACTAATTGCCCAAGGAGTTGCTGACGTGTTAGCAGAACGTGATGCAACCAGAAGCAGAAATGGTGAAGATAGCCATGATTCAAGAACGGGTGTTAGAAGGACATAACGAGCTGCTAGAGAGTGCACTTACCCAGACTTCATGAAATGTCAACCCCTAAATTTCAAAGGCAGTGAAGGAGTTGTGGACTTGACTCAGTGGTTTGAAAGAATGGAAATTATGTTCCGTATAAGCAAATGCACTGTGGAAAACCAAATCAAGTTTGCCACTTGTACTCTTCTTGGAAGTGCTCTAACATGGTGGAACTCCAACGTTAAGACTATTGGTTACGATGTTGCATATGCAATGACCTGGACAAACCTGAAAAGGAAGATGACCAACAAGTACTGCCCAAGGCGAGATTAAGAAACTTGAGGTTGAGATGTGGAATCTAAAGGTTAAAGGTACCGATGTGGTAGGCTATAACCAACATTTTTAGGAACTGGCATTGATGTGTGTTAGGATGTTTCCTGAAGAGTTGGATAAGATTAAGAAGTATGTCGGTGGTTTGCCCGACATGATTCACGAAAGTGTAATGGCATCTAAGCCAAAGACAATGCAAGATGCAATTAAATTTGCAACTAAACTTATGGACAAAAAGATCAGCACTCTTGCTGGACCTCAAGCTGAGAATAAGAGAAAAATCGATAACAACAACCAAGCTCAACAACAATCCCCTAAGAAGCAAGGTGTGGCTATAGCTTATGACGCTGGGTTTGGTGAAAGGAAGGTGTATGCTGGGACTCTATCGTTGTGCAACAAGTGCAAGTTTCATTACAATGGCCAGTGCACTATAAAGTGCGAAAACTTTAAGAAAGTTGGTCACTTGACCCGAGACTGTAGGAGTCCTGCTACTATTAATAATCAGAGAAACCTCACTTGCTATGAATGTGGGAATCAAGGGCATTACAGGAGTGATTGCCTGGAGTTTACGAATCAAAACCATGGAAACCAAGCTGGAGTTATTGGAGTATGGGAAATGGTGCATGCATTAGGAGGAGGAGAAACCAATCAAGACCTTAACGACATAGAGGATGATATCAATGCTTAGACTCTATTCTTTTAAGAATTATCGTTGTATTTTCTCTTAAATTTTAGTTATGTTGTATGAATAATTTCAGATTATCTATCAAATCAATGTGTGGTGAAATTTTCACTAAAATTACTATAATTCTCTACTCATTTATATATAAACCACTCCTACCACTATTATGAAATCATAACATTATTTTGATGAAAATGAGCATCACATCGTTAGCTCTCAAATATACATAGCCTGATCACCTATGTATAATTCAAGAAGGACTATGCCATGCTGAGAGTAGTCACCATGTAACATTTGTCAATAAATCTATTTTTACTTACATCCTAGAAAAGCAAAGTTCTGTGTGTGTATTCATAAAACGTTTTACTTTGGAAAATCAAATTAGTAACCTAACAACTAAGCAAACCTTTACTCCATCTTACTATAAAGTCGACGTCATCTTATACCAAATCCTAAGCTAAGAAGCCGAGACACATCACTAGTCGCCCTAGGACAATTCGCTATTGTAACACCCCCATTTTTACAATATAGCAGCGGAAGCTAATCTGGGGTATTACTTCATGGATACAACAATCATAATCATAGAAAACGACCCAAAAGAGACGTTTGTTCAAAAGATATGTTATCATTCATTTCAATTCAGAGTTTTACAAAGGCAGGTCCCAAAATCTAGAAACATAAAATGTGAATGATAACAAGTTTTAGCCATCTTCAAGTCCATGCCACTCCGTGCCGCAACTTGCTCAATTACCTGAGATAAACATGCTAAAAAGTCAACACAATGGTTGAGTGAAATTCATAGGTTTGATAAACAGTTTGAATACAAGTAATAGTATAATAATTGTATAAACACAATTATTATGAAAATGATATTGTTATGATCTTGGGTCATGTTATTATATACCCGTTATTAGTAATAATTGCAATGAATCATAGTAACAATGTATTATCCCGTTATTGCCTTGTTTGGTCTGATTGGTCTTGTTCTCATGTCACCAACACATTATCATACAAAGTCAATTTAACGACTTGAAGAGCTCATAATATCAACATATTAACATCCAAAGTCAATTTAATGACTCGAAGTCAAATTTAACGACTTGTAGGATTTATTACTCTAACATTAATATCCAAAGTCAATTTAATGACTCGAAGTCAAATTTAATGACTTGTAGGATCTATGATACTAACAGATTAATATCCATAGTCAATTTAACGACTTGAAGTCAAATTTAATGACTTGTAGGATTTATAACTTAGACATTGATTGTAATGATACATCAGATTAGCATATAGTCTGGTAAAACACTTGTATCCGTACTTTATAGCATGTATCCTCCTCACGGGTTTATGAAATAATTAAAGAGATTAAAAGTGAGGCTATGAACTCACTAAGTCATTGAAAAGTAATCACATTGTTATAAGATAAAAGAGTATGTAAAAGAGTTTGTAACGAGCATGTATCCCCCTCGCGGGTTTATAAAACATGTAAAATGAGTAAAGGCGAGGTTATGAACTTCACCTGATAGGTAGATGTAATAATTATTCTGAAATGAAAGCTGACGACCTTATCACAATCTTAACCGGGGATGGTTGATATAGTAAAATGATAGTAAATAGCCACGTCACGCAACCTGAGTAAATATGTTGAGTCTTAGGAAGATTGTACTCTAGAACTTTAGTTTTAAGAGTTATGAGTTTGATTGAAGAGTTTGGAATTATTGTATCACCGTTCGGGCCATCATAATTCAGAAGTCATTCAGTAAACGTTTGAGGAGCTAGGGCACTTTAAATCGTAAACCCAACAACTCAGTCAGAATGTAATACCAAGATGAAACCCCTTAATATGAAGCTCCCTAGTATTGTGATATGATATAATCGGTTTTAAGTGTTTTGATCAATATCTGGAAATGTTAAGCACGAGAAGCGTTAATTAAAGTTATGTCTTGTAAGGTTTTAAACATGTTTTTATACTTTTTCAAAATGTTACATTTTAGACCCTTGAGTTTGAAAAGTGGCAAAATATACCCTCGGAGTTTGCACTTTTACGACTTTGGTCCTTCAAGTTTAAAAGATATACCAAGTAAACCTTGTACTTTGAAAAGTGACATAATAGACCCCTATAGTTATAACTTTGATAAAATGACATATTCAGCCCCTTTAGTTATAAGTTTCAGAAAGTTACGATATATACCCCTTGCATGGATAATATTTACAAAACATGTCCAAATTGCCATGCAAGCTTATTTTAACATTTCAATAGACATTTATAAGTTATAATAAACTAAAATATGAAGATTTAATGCAACACAAGTTTAAAATAACGATTCGTTAAGCTAGGAAGCAAAACGGGTCAAATTAGGGTTTCAAAACGTAAACGCGTGGGTTTTAAGTTCAAATTCCTTCAATAATCAATAAAGTGGTTATTTTAACATTATTTAAGCATGCTAGGATAGATTATAACAATATTTAATCATTATAACATTTAGTTTTAAGAAAAACATAAAATTAGGGTTTCGGGTGTACGGTTTTGGATCAAAATGGAAAATGAGCATGAATTGAGTTATGAAACTTTAACAAGAGTTTATTTAGGATCATATGAACATTATAAGAGTGTAGGAGCAGAAGTAGAACATTCAAAACCTGGGTTTGAGCTTATAGCTTAGAAACGGGTCGAAATCGGGACTTTTAGCTTCGTACGCCTAGAATAACGACTCCCGGGCTTCTTTTCTTGGTTTCTTTTGCTTCACTTCTATTCTTGGGACTTCTTAGGATCTATTAGAATTCATATTGAGCAAATGATTGCTGCTATGATGGGTTATAGAGGAGGAAGTGGGGGATGAGTAGAAATGGAAGAATAACACTCTTATTTATAGTGTTTCAACCCTTAAAGGCCAAGGTTTCCTTATGATTCTAATTTAGGACATGTGGAACAGCTAGAGGGTGATGTGGGAAGTCTACATGATGAGTCATGTAAGATAGAAATCAACTAGAAGGTGTTGGAACACCCTTTTGATGCCATGGCTTGAAATGAAAGAACAAGAGCACATGTGAAGTTTTTCTTAATAAAAATATTGAAGATATTTGTTGTAGAAGGTGTGTAAGCTGCTTAGGAAGGTAAGTTGCTTAGTCATAAGGTGCTTGTTTGCAAGAAAAGTTCTAAAATGGGTCAAATTGCAAGAAAGGTGTATACGGGTTCAAGTAGGGCACGAATTGTGTTTCTATGCTTGGATTTCGTATACATTTGATTAAGAATGATAGGTTACTGATCCTAAGACTTATATTAAGGATTAATAACAAGAATTGATAGGTGGTTCGGGTTTAAAATGGGCAAAAATGAGTAAACGGGTCCAAAGTTCCAATTAGGGCACAATTAGGGTTTCTTGGATTCAATTTGCATATAGTTGAAGTAAAATGATGAAATGATGATTGTATATGATTGAGAATGTTGTAAATTAAGTTATTACAACTTATTTGAGTATTGGTTTAGGTTTACAATGGATAAAAATGAAGAAACGGGTCATGGTTTAGTATTTTGCTCGGGTTAGGGTTTCTGACTTTTAAATTAGGGTTTTGAGTGTAAAAATGTGTATGAAAGTTTATGAATAGAATAATTAGGGTTTACACATTGTATATTGAGTGTAGTAGCTTGTACATAAGTGGTGGTGAAGAAATTAGAATGAAAACGGAGGTAAAACGGCTATTTTGGAGGTCATGCTTAATGACTTGCATATTGTGCTTTCAAAGACTTGTACTTTGATTTGAAGAGATTTTATATTTCAAATGAGATGTTATATTACTTGTACATATGCTTTAATAGTTTGTACATTCACTTTAGATATTATTCCTTCATGGAATTAGGGTTTAGAGGTATACGATAACGGTTTAAAGCCCGTTTTGATATAACATTGCAAATAGTACATTATAGGAATAATGTACCTTGTAATAAGAATATGATGATATTGACTTGACATGTTATGATGTTTGCTTGACATATATGAAGATAGGATTGCCATAGATAGGTTGCGTGAGCTCGTCTACTTTAGTTATGTAAGTTACATGACATACTGAGATATTGACAATGCAAGTAATGTAATAAAGCGAAAAATTTCCCCCATATAATTGTGTCATAGTAAAATAGGTTGATGGAAATTATTGGGCTCTGTTATCGTCTCACCCTTACAGAAATCTCGTCCCGAGATTTAATTGAAAGTTATAGTGATATAGATGTAGGTACTGGGCATGAATTTAATTTTTATGTTAGGTTAATCAAGGTCACAAGTCCCGTGTGTGAATGCAATTTATAATCTATGTTGGCAACCCATAATTATAAATTACATCCTTTCACAGTCTACTTATTCTTCAAGACTTCACAATCTTGATGGACCAGCCAATAGAATTTCTTCAGATCCTGATAGAAACCTCGGGAGAACTACTTTGGATTTTACGGAACCTGTGGGTCATGGGCCTACCATGCTTCTGCTGCACTACTGTGATTGTAAAGAATTGTTATTCATTAACCTTTAAAAGTCAACATCGAATAAGAATGCTATCACAAGTCTTTGTCAAAATTTTCATACCTAGTGGTATTGAAAATCATTGACATGGTATAGATTCTTGTGTGTTTTCCTTGTTATTTTTATAGTTGCATAATATAACAAAAAAATTTAGAATACGGAGATCATGGAATGAGTGATGTCAAAGAATGATTATGAATTTGTAAGAGAGTTGCTAATCATGTGAGATAAAGATTTTGAAATGAACTGATGATGAAGGATAATAATGATAAATGAAGGTAATATGATAATGATTAAGGATTGTTTGTACAAAACGATTGAAAGAACTTGTTTGTACGTAAGTTATATACATAAGTGCTACTTATTTATGATTAGTCACTTACAACAAAGAAGCATTCAACTCCTTGTAACTGAGAATTTATAAAATTCATAGTTTAAGATTTTATAATTTCATTATTCAAATGAAGATGTAAAACCTAATTCATTTCAATAAGATGATCATAAATCGTCTTACCTAAGCATAAAAACACAATATGGTAATGTGTAGAAAATGAATTGTTAGATAATACTGAGATGTTGATTGTACTGACGCCCATATAATCAAGGATGATAATCTATGTTGCAAAGGTATGAGGAGAGTATTCAGAGTTTGAACATAACAGAATTGATGGAATTGACAAATAATGTCGAGTTTTGATATCATCAGATAACAAGATGTAACTGAATCATCACTTTATTATTTCATAGGTAGCTTTACATATGAAACTCAAAAAGAGTTGATACTTATGCTACGTATCTCGTAGTTGGATTCTAGAATAAAGTAACAAACGACAAGGATTGTGGCTTGATGATTGAAGTTTTCAGATTAAAGAAGATTCTGATGAACTTGAATATCCTCGAGAGTTGTTTCTAGGGTAGAAATCCTAAAGTGAACAAAAGCAAGCTCATCTCTGAGTATGCTTTCCTGTGGCCCAATTATTTGCTTTTGAGCGCTGATTTGCATAATGTTCTTTCTTTCCACAAGCATTACAAATTACGGATACTGTTTGTAGATCGTTTCTAGTGGTTGGTCTTTTGTTTTTGTAGTACTTGGTCTGGTGACCTATCTTGTGCAAAACTGAAACTTGAACTGCAGACTCCCGTGTGATGTAGTCTACATCTTTTACACAAGGGAAGGTTTCTAGTATATCCATTGGTGGCAGTATAAGTTCTGAAGGTTTCTTGTCTTCTATTCTGCTGTTGGTGGTAATCATTGTTATGGTTGTTTTTGTTGTTGTTGTCTTGGTAGTTGTTGTTATTGCGATTGTTGGAGTGGTTATTGTTGTTGTGTTTAGGATAGTTGTTGTTGTTGGTGTTTCCTCTATCTTCAAACTTTCTTTTGTGATCGTTGATTCCTTTTCTTGCTACTGGAGTTCCGCTTGTCCCGGTGTTCTTGTTAGTATTGTCAGTATTTGCCATTGATGCAGCTTGTGCTTTCAGAGCTGAGGAAATGCCATCATTAATTAGTTGCCGGATG
The DNA here is from genome assembly GCA_026074375.1 of Tanacetum coccineum. Classification (NCBI taxonomy): domain Eukaryota; kingdom Viridiplantae; phylum Streptophyta; class Magnoliopsida; order Asterales; family Asteraceae; genus Tanacetum; species Tanacetum coccineum. Next base: position 8,053 of record BQNB010013904.1, read on the forward strand.
GCAGCTAAAGTTATGGCTGGTGTTTCAGATGTTGATGTCCTTTTGGGAGGCATTCTATCAACAAAAGATAACGCGTAGTAAGAATGACATCACAAGTTTTGAAAGGTAATACTTAAAAGAAAATGTGATGCTTAAAATGCTTAAAGAGAAATGCTTATTTTTGAATTTTAAGCACTTAGGGGTTATGGTATGATTCATGAAGGCGGAGATAATGATACAAATGATGGAGATGATGATGAAAGAGAGAGATAAGTTGGAACAATAAGGTACGAAACGGGATTGCCTTTATAAATAACTTACATAGTCAAGATTTGACAAGCGTTTTTATTTATACCACACATCCCATGGCTAGGATAAAGCTATAACTATTCTAAGAGTTTGTTGATTCTGAGCCGGTAGATGACATCCTAAAGATCCTCCTGATCTGTTTGGTGACGAGCTTGGATTTTCTCAATGATTTGTTCAAGATCGGAAATTCTGTAGTAAGCAAAGGCAATCTTATCCTTTTGCCTTAACTGCTTCTTTTGAAGTTTGATAATCTGAGTACGGATTTTCTTGAGTTCGGTCTTTAGTTCGTCACTATTTCTTTGTATGATCATTCTATCAATACGTCATTCCTCCATTTTCTCGATGTGGTGAAGATAGAGTTCATCTAAGTAATTCAAAATGATTTGCCCCTCATGATGTTTCAGATACATCTTAATTGGAAATTTTCCTATTTCAAATATCTGAGGTAGGGTAGGAGTATAAACTGAGGAAGATTGTGATACCAAATCATAGGTTTGATTTCGGGATGAATTAGATAACGTAGTTGAGGAAGAAGATGGGGAATGGATTTGCTTCTTAGGTGGTAATAGTTCTTAAGGAATAAAGAAATATCGAGGATTAAATAGTAGTGATGGTGGTAATATCGTAGATAGAGTCAAAATAGATGGTGGAGTAATAGGATCTAGTGATGAAATAGGTAATTCCTTAGCATAAATTGCTTGTACGTCCTTCAAATAAGTATTATTGTAGAAAGATGAGAATACCGGTGGAATCGTATTATCGTTAGAATTTTCCGAAGAGTTAAAAGAATTGCTTCCCAATGAAACTGGGAAATAATCTGAGAAGATCGAAGTATAGTTAAGAATATTCATAGAGGAAAAAGCATCCTCAATATCAGAAGTAGAGTGGTTGGGAGAAGACATCGTTCTATTAACAACCTAGTTGTAAATAACATAAGTTATTTATGTAATAGTATAATAGATATGTATATTTACATACTTGTTCCGGAATGTAGTGGCACGGAGGACTTTGATGGCTAGAAAAGAAATGTGGTTATAGTTAAGGTTTTGACCTTGTTCTCTATAACCATGGCGCTGATACCAATCTGTAACACCCCCATTTTTACAATATAGCAGCGGAAGCTAATCTGGGGTATTACTTCATGGATACAACAATCATAATCATAGAAAACGACTTAAAAGAGATGTTTTTGGAAAATTTAGTTATCATTCATTATAATTAGAGTTTTTACAAAATGCAGGTCCCATAATCTAAAACATAAAGTGTGAATGATAACAGTTCAGCCATCTTCAAGTCCATACCACTCTATGCCATAAGTTGCTTAATTACCTGAGATAAACATGCTAAAAAGTCAACACAATGGTTGAGTGAAATTCGTAGGTTTGATAAACAGTTTGAATACAAGTCATAGTGTAATAATTGTATAAACACAATTATTATAGAAAATGGTAGTAATGATTGCAACGAATACAATCATCATAGTAACAATGTATTATTGCATTATTGTCATGTTTGGTCTGATTGAGCTGATTGGTCTGATTGATCTGATTGGTCATGATCCTTGTCTAACCTTATGGCACCAACACATTATCATCCAAAGTCAATTTAATGACTTGAAGAGCTCATAATATCAACATATTAACATCCAAAGTCAATTTAACGACTTGAAGTCAAATTTAACGACTTGTAGGATAGATAACTTAGACAACAATTGCAATGATATGTCAGGATAGCATGTAATTTGGAAAACACTTGTATTCGTAATTTATAACATGTATCCCCCTCACGGGTTTATGAAAAGATTGAAATGCGAGGCTATGAACTCACTAAGTCTTTGAAAAGTAATTACATTGTTATAAGATAAACGAGTATGTAAAAGAGTTTGTAACAAGCATGTATCCCCCTCGCGGGTTTATAAAACATGTAAATAAGTAAAGGCGAGGTTATGAACTTCACCTGATAGGTAGATGCAATAAATATTTCAGAATGAAAGCTGACGACCTTATCACAATCTTAACGGGGAATGTTGATATAGCAAAATGATAGTAAACAGCCACGTCAAGCAACCTGAGTAAATATGTCAAGTCTTAGGAAGATTGTACTTTAGAACTTTGGTTTTAAGAGTTATGAGTTTGATTAGAGAGTTTGGAATTATTGTATCACCGTTCGGGCCATCATAATTCAGAAGTCATTCAGTAAACGTTTGAGGAGCTAGGGCACTTTAAATCGTAAACCCAACAACTCAGTCAGAACGTAATACCAAGATGAAACCTCTTAATATGAAGCTCCCTAGTATTGTGATACGATATAATCGGTTTTAAGCATTTTGATCAATATCTGGAAATGATAAGCACGAGAAGCGTTAATTAAAGTTATGTCTTGTAAGGTTTTAAACATGTTTTTATACTTTTTCAAAATGTTACATTTTAGACCCTTAAGAATGAAAAGTGGCAAAATATACCCTTAGAGTTTGCACTTTTACGAGTTTGGTCCTTCAAGTTTAAAAGATATACAAAGTAAACCTTGCACTTTGGAAAGTGACATAATAGACCCCTGTAGTTATAACTTTGATAAAATAAATTATTAGTCCTTTTAGTTATAAGTTTCTGAAAGTTACGATATATACCCCTTGCATGGATAATATATACAAAACATGTCCAAATTGCCATGCAAGCTTATTTTTACATTTCAAAAGATATTTATAGGTTATAATAAACTAAAATATGAAGGTTTAACATAATGTAAGTTTAAAATAACGATTCGTTAAGCTAGGAAGCAAAACGGGTTAAATTAGGGTTTCAAAACGTAAACGCGCAATTTTTAAGATCAAATTCCTTCAATAATCAATAAAGTGGTTATATTAACATTAACTAAGAATGTTAGGATGGATTATAACAACATTTAACCATTATAACATTTAGTTTTAAGAAAAACGTAAAATTAGGGTTTCGGGTGTACGGTTTTAGATCAAAAAGGAAAATGAGCATGAATTGAGTTATGAAACTTTAACAAGAGTATATTTAGGATTATATGAACATTATAAGGTGTAGTAGAAGGTATGAAGTTGATAGAACCTAGGTTTGATCTTATAGCTTGAAAATGGGTCAAAATCGGGACTTTTAGCTTCGTACGCCTAGAATAACGACTATGAGGCTTCAAATCTTCATAGCTTCGCTTGAATGATGTTCTTAGATGATCCTAGGATCATATGGAGCATATAATGTTTGCTCAATTGGGTTATAGATAAGAGAATGGGGTGCGAGTTGGAATGAAGGAGTTAGGGCCCTATTTATAGTCGAAATTCACCAAGGGGACTAAGCAACCTTCATGATCTGTTCTATGACATGTGTAACATCTAGTAGCTGATGTGGGAAGGCTAGATGGTGAGTTATACAAGCTAGAATGGTAGAGTGAAGTGTTGGACTCCCTTGGAGCTTGCCGCGGCTATTCTAGGCTACAAAGGAATCATGTGGCTTCATTTGAGGCCAAATAAATGTTATAGCAGGTGCATAAGCTGCTTAGGAGGCCAAGGAGCTTTGTCATTGAGGTGCTTGCACATGGGTGGAGGTTTAAATGGGTTAAAATAAGCTAGAAATGGGTCGCGGGTCTGTTTTAGCTATCTAGGGCTCGAACTCATTTTATAGGCTTGTATTTCGAGCACATTGATCAAGTAATGATAGATATATGTTCTCAAGGTTTGTATCAAGGATTATCAACAAAAATTCATAGGTGGTTCGGGTTAAAATGGATCGAAAATGAATGAAACATGTCGCGGGTTCATATGAGCTTATTAGGGCTCGAAATGTTTTTCTTGGCTTGGTTTTCGTATACATTGATCATGTAATGATAGATTACTGATCTTAGGCCATGTATTAAGGATTATTAATGAAAATTGGTTGGTGGTTTAGGTTAAAATGGGTCGAAAATGAATAAGACAAGTGGTGGGCACATTTGGGTACATTAGGGTTTTCATTAGAGTTTTCAAGGATTATAACTTTTGTACATTGCTAGGAAAATAATAGATGATGGATTGTAAACTCATTTTATGAGTTTACAATGGCACTTGATTAATTGTTGGTGGTTTAAATGGTTAAAAATGAGTAAACAGGCCAAATGCTCCATTTTGGTACGTTTAGGGTTTCTCGAATTCATTTTTCATATAATTGGAATGAAATGATGATTGTATATGATTATTAATGTTGTAAATTAAGTTATTACAACTTATTTGAGTGTTGGTTTGGGGTTATGATGGATAAAAACCAAGAAACAGGTCATGGTTTAGAAACTAGCTCGGTTTTAGGGTTTTGGGTTTTGAATTAGGGTTTTGAGTGTAAAAATATGTATGAGAGTTTATGAATAGAATAATTAGGGTTTACACATTGTACATTGAGTGTAGTAGCTTGTACAAAAGTGGTGGTGAAGAAATTAGAATGAAAACGGAGGTAAAACGGCTATTTTGGAGATCATGCTTAATGACTTGTATATTGTGCTTTATAAGACTTGTACTTGACTTGGAGGGAGTTTATATTTCAAATGAGATGTTATATTACTTGTACATATGCTTTAGTATCTTGTACATTCACTTTAGATATTAATCTTTCACAGAATTAGGGTTTTAGAGATATATGATAACGGTTTAAAGCCCGTCTTGATATAACGTTGCAATTGGTACATTATAGGAATAATGTACTTTGCAAAAAGGATATGATGATATTGACTTGACATGTTATGATGTTTGCTTGACATATAAATAGATATAGATGGCATAGGTAGGTTGCGTGAGCTTGTCTACTTTAGTTATGCAAGTTACATTGCATATTGAGATATTGGTAATGCAAGTAATGTAATAAAGTGAAAAATTTCCCTGTACAATTGTGATCATAATAAAATAGGTTGATTTTGCATTTGATGAAAATTCTAGGTTGTTATATCTGTCCAATTACAAATGTTCGAAATATAAACATGGAGTCGAGATTAGAATTTATCTAGATAACAGAAATATCAATAAAATGAGCATGGATATTTTTTGAGTCTACATGTTTAACTATTTTTAGTTATTACATGAAATTACAAAATCGATCGTAAGACGAAAACAATAATCATCGAATTGCAATTCACACTTGTATTTACGGTGCTTTGTTACGTCTAAATGTTCATAATTCTTGTGTTATTAGCATTGGTAAAAAATATGCTAAAATCCTAGTAGGATTGACATCATTGAAATTCCATCAAAAAATTTACGACAACTTCCATGTTATGCTCAAAACTTAGAGGTCGAATCCGAACGTTCAAACCAAGAACCCTTATAACATATATAAGCTTCTCCTATTACTAAAAAGTTAACACCATCGCCTAAATAACAAGAAATCGTGTTTTGTCTGTTTTCAAAAAACATTGCGACCTACGGATCCTCCATATGGAGATCCGTCTTTAAGTTAGGTAGATCCGTCCGTCATCATCAAATTTGAATATATTCCTTTTGTAATTTTGTACTTCTCTAAGGTCTAACAAACATGTAACTAACCTTTAGTGCATCATAATTCTTATAATTGAATATTCACAATATCTATTGAGGTAAATAACCTTAATAAGATTACATTCAAAAAAATATGCAAAGGTTCATTCTTAGAACACTTTAATGTAGCACATTCCACCTTGACACACTTAAGTATACTCCTAAGTCCTAAAAGACTCAATCTTGTTTAAACTCACGACATCGCTTGCTCTCTTATTTAACCCTAGGATTGTACATGTCATGATTAGGATTACAAGAACCGGAATAGAAACATATTAGTTGAGTCATATTAGGCTATGTATTAGTGGACAATGCAAATTTCATCTTTTCTACACTTTGTTAGGCAAACGCTGGAATTCTACTTTAATCTAAAATAAGAATGACTACTGAAGAATCTATTGCACTAGAAATTCAATTTAACCTAACGGTTGAATTGCTTCCGGGAAGGAAGTTGGGTTCATGGTATAACCCATAAAAATGGTCGTGTTTAGCCTTAATTGAGCACCACTAGTGATAGTCTCATATTCATTCTCTAACTTGATTAAATGGCTCTTTCTAAATATGCCTAATGTTAGTCTACATTGATGAACTTTGTATTTCATTAGGATTGCTCATTAAACAAGTAGTAATTAGGATTCTCCTTAGTCGACCTAGACTACTTGCACATCGCATACGTATTTTTGTGATTTCAAAATGTTAACTTGTTCTCATGAAATATGATTATACTATCTTCATGCTAGTTTGATAATCAATGATTACTTGCTTAATTGTTGAATGCATAATTATTTAGACGGTTTTGTTTTTGGTTAGCAATCCTGGCTTAATATCTATAAGTTTATATTTATGATACGTGTTATTAAATGCTAAATGTTAACATGTTTTGTATGATATATATGTATGTGACGTAACCATTGTTTTATGTGAGCTTTTATATGATCAACGTGTCTTTTTTGTGCACCCACACTATATCATTAGGTCCCTCTATCTAGATAAACATATAGACGTCACATAATCTTGTACATCAATTTATTTGATTGTTATGATTAATACACTTAAGTGACTTAGTGTCTTTTAAGTTTAGGGTATTGTCTCGTGTCACTAAAATTTATCAAGTACACATGCATAATCGTCTTAATCCCTAAGGATTTTAATTTAGATCACTTTGATCATTATCTTATGTTATCCCACTAATAATCCATACACAACTTGATAAGCAAACCAAATTAACATAAATAAGCCAAATTTAATAAGAAGAAAAAGGAGGAAATGGAATGATATAATATTAGATTAGAAGAGAGAGTTTGGTGAGTTACACATACAACAAATGAAGCAAATGTAACCAACACCCTCTCTATGTGTGGAGAGGGTCCTATTTATAACCTATGCCTTCAATTATGGTGCATGGGCCTTCTATGGGCCGGGCTTGGCTTCTCATGGGCTTTGAGCCCTTCACATGGACATTACTAGTTTATATTTCAAGCCCATTTAACCTGACTAGCCTATTACTTAACAAGACTAATAAGACCGATAACATTCTTGTTCGACTTATATAAAATTAAGGCTAACAATCTCCCCCAATGTTGAGGTCTCTTTCTTCAAATCCCTCCACTCTTAAGGTCTTCTTTAAGTTAACGTTCTTGTATGACTGATAACATTCTAGTAGGAGGTTTTCTTGTTTTATCATTTCTCCCCCGATGTTGAAGATATGACTTTTGACGCTTATGCTTTGCCTTGTTTATCTTCGGTCTTAGTCTTTGCTTGTTTGTAATGGCTTTGTTTCTTCTTGCTTTTGTGATCTTGATCTTGAGCCTTTATCTTTTGACTTTGAGTTCTTAAGATCTTTATCTTGCATCATCTTCCTTATGACGTGAATCTTTCTGATTTATCTTCCCTTGATCAACTTGTATCTTGACCAACAGACTCATACTTGTTACATTCTAGTTTGACATAATTGATCATAGGTCTATCATCTTCCCAAAATATGATATCTTTAATTGACTTTGAGGCTCTTTGATGATGGGGAAGTTTAGAATTAACTATCTTGATGTTGAATGATTGACTTTGAAAGCTTGAGTATGAGCAAGTGGTTTATGAATCCGACTTCACTGGAATGAGGCTGTAACACCATCGTCTTATCCAGAAATAAAATAGTTAGCAATAAAAGATGAATATGGATTTGTCATTCATCTTGAGTTCGGTTGCATTAACCTCCAGTTCCCTATTTTATAGTATAAATACTATACTTGTGATCAGTAGATTCAAATAATCTCTTTGTGACAAGGTTTTCCAGCTTAAAGCATAGGATCTTCTAACATAGATGTATTAGATTCAACCATGCTTGCTAAGTTCTCATTACCGAACGTCTCAAACAGACCACACGATAAGAGTGAAATCAGATGAGTATACATCTTTCTGATAAAGTCGTCAATTCATTTACTGGACCAAAATTGATATCCAGTTATCACAAGCTTGATTCATATAGAATCTTGCAAGTCCCTACCAAGAGCTTGTTTGATGTTGGCTCAAGCAGGATTTCCATCTTCACTGTGAATACTTAAGTATCACTCGGATGTTCTGGCAAGATCTCAAGGATAATGTACTTGTGAACTTTATGGTGTTCAACAAGTGTATTTTGACATTGTGTCCTAATGAGATCTTTTAATTTGATGATCTCTTCTGGCTCTAGACTCGATTTGTGCACTTTGGTTTTAGTAATCGGAGGCTGGAGCAGACTGCCACCTATTCAATATCAACAATCTCGGAGTGAGATGTCAATAGATAATGTGTGTATCTCCGTGACAAATGAGACAAGTTTCTTTTGAGAGAAACCTGAATGGCTGGGAAGGGTTGTGCATCGCATCACTGGGTCCATGACGCTTTCTTCAATATCAACAATCATCATTGTGATTTTGATAGATTATGTATTGACCCGGTTTCTGCCTAAGTTGTGTGGAGGGCTGCTTTGTTTTCACCCTTTATCCATACATTTCTTTTTAATTCTTCAACCCCTTCAATGCTTACCAAGACGTCATTACTAACACCTTGTTGTGATTGTTCCAGTGTTAGCTCAATCTTAGTCGGCATTATTCCCTTATACTCATTCTTCTCTAATCATACATAAGGACGGCTATTTCTAACTATGGATTGTCCTTGGGTAGATGTAACACCTCCATAAAATCACAACGCAGCGGAATACCACATTGGGGTGCTACTTCATAGTATAAAGTACAAGTTACAGAAAACGACTTCAAAGGAGACGTTTAATAAAATGTCACATTCGATTTAAACAAATCAGAGTAAATTCAGGTCCCAATAATTTCCTTTTCACCAAGTTCTAAAAGGTTCAACATGATTCAATGATATTTAAAAGATAAAATGATTACGAAATGTGAAGAAAACCGAGTCCTTTAAGTTTTGATATCCACGCGACTCAAATGCTCCCAATGCTCAGCTAGGCAATATAATAACCTGAGAAAATACATCAAAAACTTCACATAATGATTGGTGAATTCATAGTTTAGAGTAAAAGCAGTATTGAAATAGTTCAAGAAATATTTCTGTAAGAAAAGTAGCGTTACAACATTTAGAATAATTGTTATCGAAATCCAAGTAATGTTTCTATAAATCAAGTAATGTTCAATAGTGGACCACAAGGTTTAAGATCAGCCAGCGACGATATTTCAAAGTATAATTCAACAGAATACATTGCAACGAATGCATGTATAAGATCTTGATGCATTAGAGCTCAGACACGAAGCCTTTAACTTTAACACATATCTTGTAAGTAATACAGTTGCCCACACCCATAACTAGGTATTATTGCCTTAACCAAAATTTAAATACAAAGTGTCCCGTTGACTGGTGACTCGAAGGATTCGGATTCATCACCCCCAAGGACAGGCGCTGTCCAAACCCCAATAGAGCTAATTATTTGTACTACGCTCAACCATTATAGGTAATAAAACAGTATCATGATGTGGGGTCATTGGCAATAACTACTCGTGCAAATGACCTCATAAATTGTACCAGCATACCATAAAGTTTCTTGTGTCCAGTTTATAAAACAAGCATGTATCAAACATGTATTAGAAATCATGTGGTAGGCAAGCAAAAGCTTTAGTAAAAACATTCATGTAACGCTTATGTAGTAGTAACCGATAAGTTATTCGGTAAAACAAGCATGTAAAATAATTCCAAACATGTATTAAAACATGTAGAAGATTTTGCAAAAGCTTAGTAAAACTTCAGGTCACTGCTATGTAGTAGTAACCGATAAGTTATTCGGTAAAACAAGCATGTATTCTCACCCCAAAAATAGTTTAAGAAAACCATTAAAAGAGAAAAGGTGGGGCTATGAACTCACCTTGATGTTGCAGAGAAACTAGCAGAAATGCAAATAATAATCACAGCATAAATGGAGAACGGAACAGCTCGACCAAGAAGATGCAGCTTAATTTAACGGCTATATCCTACTACTTAGGATAATGAATTTGGGTTCCCCGATAATTGGTTACGTCAACGCGACACGCTGATAAAGGATTGAGGTTTTCAAGTTGGATGAGTTTGGTGGGTGGTTAAATAAAATACACCGAAAAGAATACACAAAGTATGTAATATAATCCGTATATATTACATATGAAAAATAAACAATTATATAATTCATGTGGCGAATCATATAATAAAGACAAACAAACAAAAGAATAAGTCGCAACATATAATACTTTACACGTATTATTTAAGAAACGTAAGAAAATAATCGTAACAATATAATTCGACACGTTTTCGAAATTCACTTTACTAAATAAATAAAACGTTCTTGCATAAAAGTAAACACACGTTTTAAAGTTACAAAATAAGTAAAAGAGGTGTTTCTAAAGTCTTTTACAAAAAGTAATTACTTATTTCCTAGTCCAGGATTTATAAAAATAATATTTATAAATTAATATTTTATTTTCTTGACGGGTTTTTGTTAAATTAGTTATCTCGTTGGTAAAAGCATAGTTTTCGATTATTCTCCGGGTTGTTGTAAAAATCACAATTTAATAATCTTAAAAACTATATATATAACTTTGTCATTTGATCGGGTTTCTAAAATAATATAAACTTCAATGACAATTTACTAAGTATAACAATTTCTAGAAATTTCGGCATGACTTTGTCGTTTATACGACTTTTCCCATATATATATATTTCAATGTTTTCCACTCTTTATCAATCTATGTTGCAAACATCCGCGTTTTATAATATATATATCTACGAAATCAAACAAACAATAATAAAAAAAAGAATCAAATATAACCAAACACACCCTTGGGTGTTAACTGCCAAAACAAACGCACCCTAAAGCTGTAAAACAGCGAACCAAACGCACCCTACTCGGCTTTGTCAAAACAGCAACCAAACGCGCCCTATTTGGCTGTTAAACACAGCCAACAAATGCGCCCTATTCGGCTGTTTATAAAGCAAAACAAACACCTCTTCGGGGCTTGTTATATAACAGCGAAACAACGCCCCCTTTATGGCTGTTTTCGCAGCCACACAATCACACCCTTGTGTGTTAACAACCAAACCCGAACGCCCCTTATTGGGCTCGAGACACCCAAACACGCCGGCTGCGTTGGGCAACCAAACGCACCCTTTGTGTTGCGAACCCAAAACCAAACGCACCCTGCTGGTGCTAATATAAAAGCCAAACGGACCCTCGGCTGAGAACAATAACCCGGACAGCCTAGCTGCTGTCCCATCGAAACAAACACCCTGCTGTGGTGTTATAACAAATCCAACCGCACCCTTGATGGTGGCGGCTGCCACAATACCAAACGGACCCCGCTGTGGTGGTGATATCGATGACGAGGGTGTGGCGCGGATGGTGAGGAGATGGAGGAGTTGCATGTCGGCGGTGATGATAAAAATGGTGGTGTTGGGGTGCGACTGAGGTGGTGGTGTGAGGGTGATGGAGAAGATAAGGTGGCTGTCGTGATGTGGGTTGATGATGGTGATGATCATGAGGGTGGTGGCCGGCTGTGGCTGCCGAAGGGGGGTGGAGGCGCGTGACGGAGAGTGAGTGAGATGAGCGGATAGATCGGGCGACGAGGAAACATTTTTATAAAGTTTTGGGTTCGCCGGAGTTTGGCCGGAAAAGTGGTCGGAGAAGATGACCGGAATCTTTTCCGGCGGTGGCTGTGGTGGCCGGATTGTTTTTCCGGTGGAGAGGGGAGGGAGAGTTTTATATAAATGTGTGTTTTTATTTTTATAAAATGAAAAGAATGTATATGATTTTTATATTTATATATATATATATATATAAAGTTATAAAATAAAAGTGTAAAGTGTGGGATAAATGAGGGTAGATTTTATAAATATTTCCCAGGGACCTAAAGTGTAACTTTTGAGTAATCTTTTATAAAATAGTGGTTCGGGACTCGTTTGGGCGACTTAACGGGTGATTCAAATCACGAAACTTGCGCCATTGTTTTCCAAATCATTTTTCGGATAAAAATGAGTATTTACTTGATAATATTTCATAAATACTTTTATAATATTTATAAAAATGTTCGTTATTTAATTGTTATCCTAATTATACCTAGTCCGAAAGAAATAAATCTTAACCCGATTCTTCGCGTTTTTAATAAACGTTTCGAAATAAACGTTAAATATTTTATTAAATACTTTTATTTAATAAAAGTGATACTTAAATATAATTTAATTATTTTCGCGTCGGTACCCGTTGTGTGCAGTTTTCAAAACTTTGCGAGGCTGTTTTAGCCCTCTTCTGCTTGTTTTCGGATCTCGGTCAAAACTAAAAAGTTGTCAGGAATGCCGTTTTACATCAAATTGCTTTAGAGTCCGAGTTGTGAAAATGTGGTTTAGCTAGTCGTTTTTAATAAGTCAGCTAAAAATTAATATATATCTTTTTCGTTTTCAAGTCAAGTAAGTAAAAATAAATAACTTGTACTCGAGGTGTGTAATAATAAATATGATTTACTATTTAAAATATGTTCCGAAAATTGACGGTTGTTATAGTCTTCCCACCTTAAGAGAGCGCCGTCCCGGTGCTCAATTTGTTTTATTCGTCCTTGGTTTACTAGTGATTAGATGAGTGGATATACCTAGCTAAGTCAATGGCGATGTTCCACAACAATTAGAGTGAATACAGGTCAAAGCATAGGATATATGCAATCGATGTGAGCGAATGAATCAAATGTATAGAGAAATCTCAAGATTGAATTATGAATACATGACTCAAGAAAAGCCATGGAACGAAGAATTTAACAAGTTCGTCATTTCTTGAAAGTGGTTAATGATTTATTACTAATATATTATCAAGATCCGCGGGCGGTCTAATACCACATTCGGAAAAACCCATATAACAAAGCACGAGTCGAAAGATATTCATAGCCCAAGGAATGATTCATACGGACGAACACACGCTATGTCGGATACACATAAGCCCACTCATTCATAATTCGTCACTTATCAAAAAAGAGCGTCCCCCATCCTTGTAAGTTGAAGAAATTTATAGAACTTTATGTCGGTAAATTATAATTTCCTTATTCAAAAGAAGAAGCGTCCTAAATTCATTTCAATAAGAACATTATAAATCATCATCCTACTAAATGTATCTGCCGGACACAAAACACAATATCCAAAACAAAAGATTATACGAAGCAACGTACATAATTCAAAGGCATAAATAGAGTGTTCAAACACGAAGTCAAAATGATAGAATAACGCTAGCGAAATTTAAAAACTACTCCGAAATTCAACATCATAAAAAAGGAAATGAAGCTGAGGTCGCGTAAATGTTATTTTGGAATAACCGCTCGCACGACAATATATCGAAGTACTAAGTAAATAAAAAGAAAAAGAATTACTAAAGCAATCAAGAAAAATAAAAGATAAAGAAAAAAATCAAGTAAATGAAAAGACTATAATTATATAAATAATGAGAGGGAGAATGTAAAATAAAAAAAACGAACTCATAAAGAAGTACCATATACTATACACACATATAGTACAAGTATCTAAATAAAATACAGTAATATTGAAGTCGAGGGAGAAAATACGAAAACAGGGAGTACGCGCTAAGTTGAGTGGTCAAATATTAACTGACCAATATAAGGTAAACATATGCTCAAAAATAGACGTATGAAAAGCACAACAAAAAAACGCAAGTAATATAAACAAATTATTAATGTAAGAGCAGTAAGAACAAAAGAGATCATAAAATTACCTGGGAGCATGCGCGGCGGGAGCGTGATTATCTGACAATGAGGAAATACTCATAAAATTTTTTTTTTCGAAAAACGGTATATAGTCTAAAATAGGGTTTTGACAAACGACCTAGTTCCTATAGGTACGAGTGCTCTTATACCAATCTTTAAACACCTCCCATAATTCACCACGCAGCCGGAATACCAACATTGTGGTGTCTACTTCATAGTATAACAGTAGCAAGTTAAAGAAAACGACTTCAAAGGAGACGTTTAAATAAAAATGTCCACAGTTCGATTATTAAAAACAAGTCAGAGTAAATTCATGTCACAATAATTTTCCTCTTCCACCAAGTAAAAGAGTTCAAACATGATTCAATGTATATTATTAAAGAAACTGATATCGAATGTGAAGAAAAACCGAGACCTTTCAGTATTGATATCCAAGCGACTCAAATGCTCCCAATTCATCAGCAAGCAAATAATAACCTGAGAAAATACATGCAAAAACGTCAATCAAAATGTTGGTGAAATTCATAGTGTGAAGTAAAAGCAGTATTGAACAAAGTTCAAGAAATATTTCTGTAAGACAAGTAGCGTTACAACAACATTTTTAGAATGAATTGTTAAATGAAATCCAAGTAATGTTTCAATAATCAAGTAATGTTCAATAGTTGACCACAAGGTTTATAAGATCAGCCAGCGACATGTATTTCAAAGTATAATTCAACAAATACATTGCAAATAAACGAATTGCAATGTAATAAAACTTGTATTGCATTGAGCTCATGACACCGAAGCCCATAACGTTAACACATACTTGTATGTAATACATGTTTGCCACCATAACTAGTTATAATTGCCTACTACCTAAAATTCTAAAAAACAAATTGGTCCGTGTTACGTGGGTGCTCGAAAAGATTCGATTCAATACCCCCGGACAGTGCTGTCAAACCCCAATAGATCTATTATTTGTACTACGCACCACACCATTATAGGTAATTAAAAGTTCATGATTGGGGTCTTTGCAATAACTACTCGAGCAATTGACCCAATTTGGGTCCAAGCATACCATAAAGTTTCTTGTGTCTCAGTTTTATAAACAAGCATGTATCAAACATGTATAATAAATCATGTGGTATAAATAACAAAAGCTTTAGTAAAAACATTCATGTTAACGCTAATGTAGTAGTAACGAAAAGTTATTCGGTAAAACAAGCATGTAACAAACATGTATAAGAAATCATGTATAGATAAGCAAAAGCTTTAGTAAAAACATTCATGTAACGCTTATGTAGTAGTAACCGATAAGTTATTCGGTAAAACAAGCATGTATTCTCACCCCAAAAATAGTTTAAGAAAACCATTAAAAAAAAGAAAAGCTTGGGGCAGAAGAAACTCACCTTGATGTTGCAGAGAAACTAGCAGAAATGCAAATAATAATCACAGCACAACGGAGAACGGAACAGCTCGACCAAGAAGATGCAGCTTAATTTAACGGCTATATCCTACTACTTAGGATAATGAATTTGGGTCCCCCGATAATTGGTTACGTCAACGCGACAAGTTGATAAATGATTGGGGTTTCAAGTTGGATGAGTTTGGTGAGTGGTTAAATAAAATACACCGAAAAGAATACACAAAGTATGTAATATAATCCGTTATATTAATTACAATAATGAAAAAATAAACAATTATATAATTCATGTGGCGAATCATAATAATAAAGACAGGAACAAACAAAAGAATAATTCGCAACTTATCATAACTATAACACGTAATTATACAAGAAGCGGAAAGAAAATAATCGAAACAATATAACTCGACATTAATACGTTTTTCGAAATCACTTTACTAAATAAATAAAACATTCTTGCATAAGAGTAAACACACTTTAAAAGTTACAAAATAAGTAAAAGTTTTCTAAGTCTTTACAAAAAGCTTATACTTTATTACCTAGTCCAGGAGTTTATAAAAAATAAATATTTATAAATTAAATAATTTAATATTCTTGGACGGTTTTTGTTAAATTAGTTATCTCGTTGGTAAAAGCATAGTTTTCGATTATTCTCCGGGTTGTTGTAAAAATCACAATTTAATAACCTTAAAAACTATATATATAACTTTGTCATTTGATCGGGTTTCTAAAATAATATAAACTTCAATGACAATTTACTAAGTATGACAATTTCTAGAAATTTCGGCATGAACTTTTGTCGTTTATTTTTTACACTTTTTCCCATATATATATATTTCAATGTTTTCCACTCTTTATCAATCTATGTTGCAAACATCCGCGTTTTATAATATATATATCTACGAAATCAAACAAACAATAATAAAAAAAAAGAATCAAATATAACCAAACACACCCTTGGGTGTTAACTGCCAAAACAAACGCACCCCAAAGCTGTAAAACAGTGAACCAAACGCACCCTACTCGGCTTTGTCAAAACAGCAACCAAACGCGCCCTATTTGGCTGCTTCGCAGCCAACCAAACGCGCCCTATTTGGCTGTTTATAAAGCAAAACAAACACCTTATCTTATGTTATCCCACTAATAATCCACACACAACTTGATAAGCAAACCCAAATAAGCTCTAATAAGCCAAATTTAATAAGAAGAAAAGGAAGGAAATAGAATGGTAGAATATTAGATTAGAAGAGAGAGTTTGGTGATTTACACATACAACAAAAATGAAGCAAATGTAACCAACACCCTCTCCATGTGTGGAGAGGGTTCTATTTATACCCTATGCCTTCACTTATGGTGCATGGGCCTTCTATGGGCCGGGCTTGGCTTCTCATGGGCTTTGAGCCCTTCACATAGACATTACTAGTTTATATTTCAAGCCCATTTAACCCGACTAGCCTATTACTTAACAAGACTAATAAGACCGATAACATTCTTGTTCGACTTATATAAAATTAAGGCTAACAATCTCCCCCAATGTTGAGGTCTCTTTCTTCAAATTCCTCCACTGTTGAGGTCTTCTTTAAGTTGACGTTCTTGTACGACTGATAACATTCTTGTAGAAGGTTGTCTTGTTTTATCATTGTTTCCCTCGATGTTGAAGATATGAACTTTGCACTTATGCTTTTTCCTCTTTATCATCGTCCCATGTCTTTGCTTTTTTGTAATGGCTTTTGTTTCTTCATACTTTTGTGATCTTGATCTTGAGCCTTTATCTTTTGACTTTGAGTTCTTAAGATCTTTATCTTGCATCATCTCCTTGACTTGAATCTTCTTGATTTAACTTTCTTGATCAACTTGTGATACTTACAACAGCTCAATACTTGTTACATTCTTGTTTGACATATATGATCATAGGTCTAACAATCTTCCCAAAATATGATTCTTTAATTGACTTTGAGGCTCTTTGATGATGGGGAAGTTTAGATGTTGAATGATTGACTTTGAAAGCTTGAGTATGAGCAAGTGGTTTATGAATCCGACATTACTGGAATGAGGGTGTAACACCATCGTCTTATCCAGAAATAAAATAGTTAGCAATAAAAGATGAATATGGATTTGTCATTCATCTTGAGTTCGGTTGCATTAACCTCCGGTTTCCCATTTTATAGTATAAATACTATACCTGTGATCAGGTAGATTCAAAGAATCTCTTTGACAGGGTTTCCAGCTCAAAGCGTAGGATCTTCTAACATAGATGTATTAGATTCACCATGCTTGCTAGTTCTCATTACCGGAACGTCTCAAAGCAGACAACACGATAAGAGTGAATCAGATAGTTACTATCTTTCTGATTAAGTCGTCAATTCATTTACTGGACCAAGATTGATATCCAGTTATCACAAGTTCGATTCATATAGAATCTTGCAAGTCACCTACCAAGAGCTTGTTTGATGTTGGCTCAAGCAGGATTTCCATCTTCACTGTGAATACTTAAGTATCACTCGGATGTTCTGGCAAGATCGCACGGATAATGTACTTGTGAACTTTTATGTGTAACAACCAAGTTATTTGACATTGTGTCCTAATGAGATCTTTTAATTTGATGATCTCTTATGGCTCTAGACCTCGATTTGTGCACTTTGTGTTTTAGTAAATGGAGGCTGGGAGCAGACTGCTACCTATTCAAATATAACAATCTCGATGAGCAGTCAATAGATAATGTGTGTAATCTCCCGTGACAAATGATACAAGTTTCTTTTGTGAGATAAAACCTTAATGGCTGTTAAAGGTGTCTGTCGCACACTGGGTCCATGACGCTTTCTTAATATCAACAATGATCCTAGTGAACTGAAGCTTTAGTATTAACTTGTTTCTTCCTTAAGTTGTGTGGAGGTGCTTCTTTGTTTTCACCCTTTATCCATACATTTCTTTTTCATTCTTCAACCCCTTCAATGCTTACCAAGACGTCATTACTAACACCTTGTTGTGATTGTTCCAATCTTAGCTCAATCTTAGTCGACCTTATTCCTTTATACACATTAATCTCCAGTCATACCTAAGGACTACTATTTCTAACTATGGATTGTCCTTGGGTAGATCCCTCCGGTTCTGGTTGGATCATAGGACTAATTCCTAACCTTACCACCTTATGACTTCAGAATCGTCGTGAAATTAATAGGTTGTTGGGTATAGAGATCGAACCATAAAACCATTTTCTGACATTTTATTTCAATACTCCCCCTACACATAGGCCCGAGACTCGAAATTGTTATAGCACATTAAGTAAAAGTCGCACTTAGAGTCTAAAAGATCACATTCTTCTAATCATATTTTTAATCACAATTTCTCCCCTTATTTTAAATAATAAAACACTTAGTACTTGAAATACAAATGATTAAAATTATGTAAATGAAAATAGATGTTTGTAAAAAATTATCCCACTAAATTGCATGAATTTCATTATCCTGATTGCTCCCATTCAACAAGTATATTGGGATACCAAAATTTATTAAAAAGTGACATGAAGAAAATTTGATATGACCCCACAAAATGTTGAAGAACGTTAGTGAGATGCTTTAGTGAAACAATGTATATTATTAATTGACATTAGTTTCCATATTTAAAATTTCACAAAATGTTTTTGGATACATAAAATTGACATTATGAGATGTACCAACACATTAAAGGCTTGTTATTATAAAGCACCCCCTCAGAAAATTATCCACATAAAATGACATTCTTCGTACCACAATTTTTAAACTTATTCCGGAAGGGAGTGTTGAACACACAATTTTAACAAACACCACTTTTTATGAAAAATACGCGCGTACAAATTAAATTGTAGACAATTTGACATTGAAATTTCTTTTTGAAAATTGTGTTCAACGATTTAAAAACCCTGGATAGAAACTTCTCTTCTATTTTTAGAGTAAGCGCACGAGGCGTACACTTCCCTTTTACATCGGGTTAGAGTTATGCACTAAAATTGTACAAAAATTCATAGAGAAAAAATTTAGAAATGACATGTTTGAAAGTAATTGAAACTCTCGTTCGAACTACATTTACAGCGCCCGTGTCGACGATAAACAACATAACTAGGTACGTAAATGTATATCAAATCCAAAAGACTGTCTAGAAGATTCTTTTTTGGTATTTTTGAAATTTATTTTGATTTTAATTTTGTTTTATCTAGTTTTAATATTTTTCTCTTTTCCTTTTGTTGGTTTTATATTTTTGTATTTTTCTTTTTCAAAATTGTTTATAAATCAAAATAAAGAAGAAGAAAAATATATACAGAATTGATTGTTTGATGTATCAAGCAAATTTCATTTGCCATAACCTCCAATTCATCTGGATTCAAACCTCTCATACCGAGTCGTTCTGCAAGATACTTAAACCTAATCATCTGATAAAGCTTTAGTAAACAAGTCATCAAACATGTATTCAGGTCGACAAAGAATAATTCACCGTGGGTTTTTGTCTTCAAATAAGGCACGATTTTGAACTTTTTCCCACAAATCAAACACTAAACACCCCTTGGCGATTGATACCACATGTTATACCACTAATAATCCATACACAACTTGATAAGCAAACCCAATAAGCTTTAATAAGCTGAATTTAATAAGAAGAAAAAGGAGGAAAATGGAATGATAGAATATTAGATTAGAAGAGAGAGTTTGGAGAGTTACACATACAACAAATAAGGTCACCAACACCCTCTCCATGTGTGGATAGGGTCCTATTTATACCACTTTTTCCTCATTATGGTGCATGGGCTTTCTATGTCCGGGCTTTGGCTTCTCATATGCTTTTAAGCCCTTCAGTCATTTACATTACAAGATTATATACACCAAGCCCATTTAACCGACTAGCCTATTACTTAACAAGACTAATAAGACCGATAACATTCTTGTTCGACTTATATAAAATTAAGGCTAACATCTTATTTATTTACTTGATTCTTTTGTTCACGAAACACATTTTTCGTCCCTCGTCGTAAACGGTCAAATATTTAAACTCCCCATAGTAACTCGTTCTCACTCCTTTGTTACTATATCAACCATCTCATATCTCTAGGGATCCGCTCCTTAAATATAAACGGTTATATCACTCATTTTTTATACCTAACTAATTACACAAAACTTAATCACACCTCTACCACTATATAGATGGCTAATATCTTCTCTCCACCATTTCCGCTACCACCTTTAAGATTACCTCATACCTCATCATGTGATTGTTTTATGAACATTAGAAATGCTTGAGAAGAGCTATGTAACTTCACGGTTGAAGATTGTTGTATGCTAACCATCATCCCTCTTGACATTGTCAAGCTCATCAGTTTTGTCATCTTTTATTTTCTTCTTTATTTATTTTTATTATTCAACACGTTATGTCTTAATGAGCACGAATTAAGTGGGAGGGAAAACACACTCGTTCACATATAGTCTTTAATCAAATACTCTTAAGAACTCATAAATTTGATTCTTATTCCCTAGAAACCGATTCAAATGAACCTTTACCCTACAGACTCATTTCTTTTTCCATTACACATGCACACCTCATTCACACAAACCAAATTGGTGACCAAGATCGTAACCTGGCTCTTTTCCTAACTTCACTATTAGGACTAATACCTCCTCAAACAAAAACACTCATTTCTTTTTCCATAAGAACACTTATTTCTTTTTCCACAACACAAGTATACACAAACCGATTTGGTTCTTGTCTCCTACCCTAACATGCTAGTACACCACGTTTACATATTCTCAAGAATTCACAAATGTGATTCTTATCCACTAGAAACAAATTCACATAAACCACAATTGGTTCTAATCACTTACCCTGACCTTACTATTAGGATCAATACCTCCTCAAGACATGAACACTTCACTCCTAAACCTTACAAGAATGTCGTCTACCACACACGCAAACCTTACAACTACAATAGTAATAGATAGTTTATGAACCATGAATACGTCAACCTAAAACTTTGCAAGTATACTTCACTCTTGGTTGTGAAAGAACCTTTGACCCGTATGTCGATCATACATAAACCCTATCACTAGACTTCACTCTTTATAGTGATGACTACTTTCACATACCCAAACCTCACAAGAAACACTTCAACCAAACACTCAAACCTAACAACTATACTTTACTCTTGATAGTAATAGTTAGTTCAACAACCTTCAATCCTCATAAACATTATACTCAAAAGGTATCCCTACACAATCTTGACATCAAGATCACGTCACCAACTATATGATCTTCACCACCAAATATTGGTCCTCACTTTCAAGCTTCCATACCAAAGAAATTATCACCTCAAGAACATTCCACACGTATCCAATAACTATTACAAGTGATCCTTTCATTTTTATCACAATTGAGTCTTTTTATTTGTTTCCACTTACTAGCAAGTGAAGAACATAAAGAAGATATTCAATCTTCAAGTGTTATTGAGTCACCACATTGTTGTGTCTTTCATTTTTCTTTCACTATGAAAGAACTACCACCTCATCTCACATATCCACTTTAATAACCCGAATTTAAGATCAATATTTTTAACCGAGCTCTAATTCTATTTCTAATTTTTTTGGAATTTATAATTTTTGTTTTTAGATGTTTTAAAGAAAATCGTCGTTTTAGCTATTTGCGAGTTGTGCTTTGAATAATTATCCGTAAAGCGTCTTAAGAAATTTAAAAATTTTATGTTCTCACACCGGAAGTCAATTTATTTCTATTTTTGTATTTTATGATTTTTCGTGCGTTCTGCCGAAACCGTGTCAAAAATAGTATTTCACACTTTTAATATTTTAACTAAGTGTTTTAAATCAAATATTGTGGTATAAATGTTTTAGAAAAATAAAATAAAAATATAAAATTAACATAATATAAAAACGAAACACCCATTTTCTTTTAATTTGCTCCTACTAAACTAAAAACCAAACACCCCTTATGTTTTATTAGCTCCTACAAAGTGACAAAACAAACACTCCCTTTATTATTTTTATACACACTTTGACTTAATATAAAAAGGGGTGACCCTTTTTAAAACACACAGTTTAGCTTTATAAAAAAATCGGTCCTTTGTTCTCCTCCTTCCCTGTTCGAACGAACCACAACAAAAACCATAACCACCATTGCCACAATTCCTGAAAACACTTTCAATCACTCCCAAATCATTCCAATATTAAACGTCATCATTCTTTAACAAAAGAAATCACCATGCATCAAGATTCTTGAATTCTTAATTTTTATTAAAATCTTGATTTTTTTTTTGGGTTTTGATTCAATTAAAAGCAAGAAGATTATCAAAGGATTAAAGTAAAGAAATTGTGAACAAGATTTGAGGTTGGAAAAGTTAGGGTTTGATATATAGGGGTGTTTGTTGCCGCAACTAAAAACACAACCCAATTAGGGTTTGTGTTTGATCTTTTACTTCCTTTTCATTGGTATTGTAAGTCTTTTATTTTCTCTTTAGATTTGGTTTCACATATGTATATATATATATATATATATATATATATATATATATATATATAAGCATGCATGTTAAATTTGTAATTAGGAATTCATGGATAAATTGTGATAAAGTTAGTTTTTGATTTATGAATGTTTAAGGATGATCAAATAGGTTTAGTAATAACTATAGGATAGTTTGAATATATTAGAAGCGAATTGAAGCGAAAAAAATTGAAGATTTGTGAGGGTTTTTGAACCCTTCTTTAGATCAAAATTTTAGGCTTCATTCAGCGAGATGGCCGTTGTTGTAAACTGAGATTTAAGAGATTAGTGTGATGGTGGTCGTTATAATGAACATGTGGTAAAAACTTGAGCTTCCAACTCTTAAAAACGAAAAGGATATGGTGATTTGAAGTTGGGAAATTGTTTCGGCAAAAGGGAAAATTCCCTAAAAGGTCCGAGTTCAAGGGTGCTAGTCACCTTCTCCCCCAAAAAACATTTTTAAGCCAAAAGAGTCTGGGGCGACTATGCGATGCGGCAACCTCACCACAACACGCCATGTGTCCCATATTTTATTATTAAAGTACAAAATGTATAATTTGGGCAACTTGTCCTTATGGGCGACTTAACTTAGGGCGACGAGGGTTTTTTAGTCTTTTTACATTGGTTTACTTGTACATTTGTAGAAAAATTGACAATGGATTCATCTAGTTTTATCCCCCAAAATTAGCACAGATTTATCCAAAACACACAAAAACATTGACCCCAAGTACACACACAAGATTTATATCAAACCTTAACAAAACAAAACCCCAAAATTAGATGATTGATCATGAATAAATTATCAAAACGATTAAGGTTATTTGTTGGTCAAATGAAATTAGATTCTTTGTTTAACTTTGACTGACTTCACATCTAAGATAACAGTTGTACGAACAACACCCTCTGGTCATTGTGTTGGTACATGATAATATAATAATATGTTGCCTCTATCACTCTATATCTGAAATGTGATGTCACTAATAACAATATGGCTTCTATCACTTTCTGAGCTATTTGAGTGATGAGATTAATTGCTCATTTTTAGAAAGCAGTAATTTGAATTTTGTTTTAAAGCACTTCCTTTTTGGAAGTCAATGTCGTCAATTACTCTTTAGCTTTGTCGACTTTGAAGTCTCCATTTCTTATGCAATCTCTCGATCTCACAAGCTTTATTTTTTCTCATCTCAGGTATTTAATTTTAGTACAGGAAGATTAATAAGTAAGATAGTTGTGAATAGTGGGGTTCCTGCCCTTGATTATGACCATACTGGTCAGTTTATTTTCTATAGGGATGCACATGTGAGGATGTAGCAAATTCCTTTTGTCAACTATATCTTGATAAGTTGGTCATTTAGACTCATTTGCTTATAAATAGGCTGATATGGATTGTGTAAATCTTAAATGAGCCAAATAATTTTTTTTAACCAAAAGGCGAACGGGTCAAACAAGTTGAAATTCGCTCCAAGTTAGATTGTAATGATTAACTATTTATAATAATGGACAAAAAGGATTTGTGAGTGCTACCTAACCCTGCTCTATTTTACACGTACTAAAGATTAATTTTTTACAATCCAGATGTGATTTTACACATTGCCTGACATACCCATCTTGCCATTGTCAATGATAAATCTCACACTCCCTACTAAATGGTTGCTTTAAATTTTCAGGGATCTATATATACAGTTAAAGTAAATCCTCATCAAGGCACATTGTCTCAAACTCATCGCACAAAAACTAGCAACAAGCATAAATTTGAATTCACAACTATCGAATTTACAACATTTTCTTTGATGACACAAGGTCCAGTGTTGCTTTCGCTTACTCGAGATGGAAATTTATCTTTCTTCAGGTATGAGTTTAAATCCAATCTCTAGGTTTAAGGTTATAAGTGGCAATTTCAATTCATTATTGAGTGTTGTTTTATTTTTATTGGGTCAAACGAGTAAGGAAACTACTTAGTTATCATATGTAATATATAAATTATCACTTAAGTTCAAAAGTTATGATCAAAAAAGTGTTTGTGGGTTGTCCCAACCTGGCAGGCCCCGTTTTGACCCATTATAGAAGAATATCCTTTTGACTGATACGTGAGAGATAGGTGAAAAGGATACTAAGGAACTTAAATTTAAGACTAATGGATATGACTTGGATAAAGTTTCCACCACCAAGCCTAACAACCTGATTAAACATTGGATAATGTAAATAAACACCACCAAAGATTCATCAAATTGGCAAAAGGTGAAGTTATCAGTGATAAAGCAAACAACACCACACCAAGAACAATTAATAATCGACTCCTATTTTGAGTTAAAAGACTCAAAAAAGTTTCATAACTTATGTGTTGAAAACTGAAGATGATGACTTCTAATACAACTTGGAAGCCTTTTAATAGGCTGGAATATGTAACCAAAACAAACCTTTAATTCTTGCTTTCGAAAAGACAATAAAACTTTGAAAAACTGATAAGTAGTTAAAACATTAAAAATTGCAGTAAATTAGGTGAATAAATAAATAAAAACCAACTCTCCTTGCTCAAAATGCAAATCTCAAAAATTACCATTCAAGAAACTTGATGAGTGTTCTTTAAGGGTTCACGGGCTTGAATTAGGGCCGAGAATAGTGGGTTTATTTTATATTCCGTACTAATCAGATTCATTGGGTTAGGAAGTCCTGATGCACCCGCATCATTGACCCATTACCCAACCTGCTCGCTCACCTGTCATATTGATACCGCTTTAAATTACAAAATGCTGATCAAAAGTTTGTAATTCGTTTTTGTAGTGTTTCTCTCGAGCTACAAGGGTATCTAACTTTGCGCTACTCCCTCAAATTGGCTCCACGACTTCGTGCTTCTTTTTGTCCGCTGCTTTCCCTTGAGAAAGGGGAATATATAGGTTAATATCCGGTCAACATTGTATCATGCCTCCCATATAATCTCAATGAAAAGTTTCCTAACGTTGTAGATGACAATTTCGATCCATTTGCTTATAATTTAGTTGTTATCACATCTAGCCTATTTTGTGCCTCTAATTTTGATATTGTGCTCTCCATTAGCTTTCTTATAACACCTTTATCTCAAAAAGTAGACTGGTCTTGTTTTCGTATATTGAGTTGACAATATGTCTGTGACTGTTCACTAATACAAGGGTTTTCTGTTCATTGTGAAGTTATTGGAAGTGAGGATGCAGCCGTCTATTTCTATGATTTAACTCGGCCCAAGAATACATGTGTGAACAAGCTACAGGTTTGTTTCTTCACCATCCCTTATAAAAATGTGTTGTCTCAAGATCTATACCCGTTGTGTTGCATCTTTTGTTTCAGGAAGATTCTAAATTAGAATACATGTTTATCTTCATTAGTCATAAATTTTTGTCTTTAGCGAATGGTTGATTATTAGCCAAACTTAAAACACATTCTAACTCAGAAGATGAAATTTTCATGGGACAAAACTCTAGACATGACACATACAAAAGAATTTTGGGACTAGCTGGTATAAACCAACATTTTTTGTTGTTTGTTGCGAGTACAGGGACATGGATACCCGGTGATCGTAGTTGCATGTAATCTTGGTGAGAATCTGTTAGCATTCTTTGATTTTGGTGGCATTGTAATTGTTTGGAAGAGAGAAAACACGAAACAAAAGCGATAGATATGTATAACGTCGCGTTTTTCTTCTCTGTGTGAACTTGCGAAAGAAGTTTGGTCGGGTATATCACACATAATTTGTTGCTGGTAGATATTTACATAACATAGAAAACGTATAGCTTTCATCAACCTTCTTTTTTTAATGTGAGATGAAACACTGACTTTCAAGATGTTTATTTCCCAATTATAAGATCATGGAAAAGCTTTTTGTTCCTTCTAAATGTAAATTAGGTCATTCAAAGAATTGGAGTTGAGATATTCATATAAAAGGTTTATATACACTAAGAAGTACCGAGAATGCATACCAATCGCTAAATGGAATATTTGTAACAAATGTTTAAACGATGTTTTAACTTTTAATCTAATGTAATTTTGATGTTTGATGTGGCATATGGAGCGCGATGCATCAAACGAGCGTCAACAAAATTGAAAAAATGCCAGGCATCCCAACACTTAGCCATGCCATGACTACGTACCCTATGGCGCACGTGTCGATGTACCATACCCGTGCTCTTAGTTAGTACTCGTATTGATTTTTCAGTTGATATATTTGTAAAATTCTCACATTAACATGAAATTTGTAACCTTTTAATCATTTTACTTCATGTCTTGGTGAAGAATATCAATTATCATGCAAAATACCTAAAAAAAGTTAAAACCCTAAATTCATACACAATCAAATCCATCAACAAATCAATAAAACGTAACATTCAATCTCATTTCTATACTATATATTAAGTAAAATATTCATATATCATTAACTAACTCTCGTGTTTTTTGTGTTTTTATCAGCCGGTGATTGTGTTTTAATGCGATCACCAGATGAATCAAAACCATCATATATAGCAAAAGTGGTGGAGATCTATGAAAATAATATAATTCATCATCACGTGACTGTGCGCGTGCAATGGTATTATTGGCCAGAGGAGGTCGTTGGTGGGAGGAGAAAGTTTCATGGAGTGAAAGAAGTGTTTATTTCTGATCATTTTGATGTTCAAAGTGTGGATACAATTGAAGGGACGTGTAGGGTTTATGGGTTTAAAGGGTATACGAAGCTTGACCGTGTTGGTGATGATGAGTATTTTTGTCGATTTGAGTATGCTTCGGGGAAGGGTGAATTTATTCCTGATAGCGTGGTTATGTAAGTGTTTTTCGTGTTATTGATTTTGTGATTTTATTATATTGTCCGTAATTTGTTATTGTACGAGTCTGCATATGCCCCGCTCCCCTAGGACAATATGTATAAGGTTGTGCTTAGATTGACTCGATGACGGTTTGCTTAGGAGATATATAGTCTGCTGATACTATGAAACGCCCCTTTTCATTTGTCCCGTTTTAATTGCATCTTTTTTTGGTACTTGTAACAGAAAAGAGAGTGGTTAAAAGAATGTATAAAAATGAGAGAGTTATGTACAATTTCAAATTTATACAAAAAAATTAAGATTACGGTTTACAAATGATAGATACGAGACAAACAGTTTATAAAGACTCGCATATAAGAAGAATTAATTAGGACTGAAAGGTGTATTTATGTGTTTGTTTCTTGTTTAGGGTGGCATGTTGTTCATGAATCGAATTTGTTTTAATTTTGCAGGTATTGCAAGTGTGAGATGCCTTACAATTCTATGACTTAATGGTTTAGTGTGATGGCTGCAGAGATTGGTACGTTCTATGTGTTGTTGGTATATTGCTAGTTAGGTTGCGTTTTGGTATTGACTCTATTGAATCCTAGCTTTAACTGATACCATGGTGGCATGTTTGTGTGTTTTTACATTGGTTTTGTTAAAGATATACTATTAAGTGTGTATGACAGGTCTACGTTTCACACAGAAAGTGTATAAGATAGATTAACGAGTAGAATCCTCATTCATATTCTTCTACTTATTAGGGTAGATTCCTTCTTTAGTCTAGTTGTATCCTGACATGTTTATTTTGAGTTTACTTGAAGTAGGATCATAATGCAGAGTAGTATTTAGTCTTTGACACCCTTTTGGTTCAGGTTTCATCCTGCGTGTATAGACATGAATGTGGATGAGGCTAAATGAATGGAGCCCTTCTTCTGTCAGAGCTGTTTGTCTGATGAGCCGAAGATAACTTCTCATGCTACTTCAAGGAATGCAGTCATGAAGGTGAGTTTTATCAACTACTATTTAGATGTTGTAAACGTTTATTTTTTCAGTGCCTAATTCTTAAACCATTTAACCATGACACCCTTGTAAACGTTTTATGCAAAGAACCAGACTTACCATGATCTGATTTACATCCAGCAGCCAATTTTTTTTTCAGTACCTAATTCTTAAACCATTTAACCATGACACCCTTGTAAACGTTTTATGCAAACAACCAGACTTACCATGATCTGATTTTTATTAGCTATTCAAATCAACAATTTTACTTTTGTTAACGCTTCGTATGTACGATTATGGAAATTTCAAGTAGACTCAAAGCGTCTTCGAAAGTGATGCACAGCTTTGAAAATAAGTTGTGTTTAGGATGCAAAAGCAGGTTGAAGTGGACTAAAACTATGGTTTGGTTTGGTTTGATTATGTTAATACTTAATATTGTGCATATGCTATAATATGTTGAACTTTTTTACTATTGTGATAGACTATGCAGCTTATGTGCTCTTTGGTTAATTTCGCTTTCATCATAACTATGCTTTGATTTGTTAGACACTTAGATACCATGCATTTTTGCTTATACGTCAGACTGAATGATATGTTTTCTGAGTCACCCGCTACACTAATAGTCTATTTTATTTAGACATTTGGTTCTTTTATCCCATGCAAAACACTTATATACACTCGGCATGAAGTAAACAAGTCTTCGTGATGAGACGACTGCACAAGTACCTCAATTCTCATAGAGAAGTTGAGCACATGTAACATTTCCTTTATAAGTATATCTTGTCTATTACAGATTCTATCTTATAAATATTGAAGTAACTTTCACTCCTGTCATTTCAAATAATGACATAAATAGCACATGAGATTGATTTACAAAAAATGTAAAGATCTTGATCAACTCATCAACACTATATTCCTTGTATATACAATTCTTCACTTTAATGTTCTTTTCATAATAGAAATCGTTGATGGATCACCTCATGTTTCCTCAAATATGACTATCAAATTTTGTGTCGGCTTTAACCTAGATCGAGGGACATGGTACCTACACAATCAAAATAAAAACACAATCCCGAGGGTTGGTGAAAAGTGTTCCATACATTTTGTACGAAGATCTATTTTATTGATATAGGAAAATGGTTAAGGTTACCATCGTTGGGTTGGTACTCCACAGTGAGTTTGACACTTGACGGGGCGATAAGTACCAGCATAGTTGCAGACGTTACAACTACCTTTACCATGAATTGTCTAGTATCGTCTTATGCTTTTACCATTTATCGATACTTGACCCTTTCCCATACCCTTCATGTCAATAGCCAAAGGCTTACTTCCTTGCGGGGCATTAAAATAAGCCTGCAAGTTTACAGTGGTTAATGCAAGTCGGGTAAAAGTCTGACCTTAAAAGACGTGGATCATCACGATCCAATTGCGATAAAAAGTACACATTTAGACCCAAACTCGTTTGCCAAATGTACAGAAACCATACCTTGTACCATGTAAGTGGTCTATGCATTTGTGCAGCTAAGGATGATTCGGTCCAATCTACAGATGAAATGCAAATTGGTGCGGCTAGGTTCATGGATTCACCTTTTAAACCAACCTGTAAAAACACATTGGAAAAACAAAAAGACAAAATTACTCATCCGTTCCAGAAATAAGACAGGTGGAATCTTGAGATCAGATAGGCCACCTTTCAAAGAGAACACACATGGTATGACCATTTCTGTTTGGATATATCCCTCGAGCCGTGACCTACCCCATGCAACGTAACGGGTCCTAAAACTCCCATCTTCCATAGCTCAAAATGTGGCCCATTGTTCTTTAGTCATAAAAAATCACCATCTTTAGATTCATTTTTAGTTGAGATTAATTGCAAAAAACGTTAATAGACTTTTTATTAGTCATGTCTTAGTCATTGTACTTGTTATTGTACATTCGAGTCATTAAAAGACGCCTTTGTGTCCTGTTTAGATCAATTATGTCTCGTTTAGATCATTTTGTAACCAAACGACCTAAGATTTTGGATTACAAAATGACCCGATTGAGTAACAAAACCATGTTATGATGAGTCAGGTATGAAAAAATAAATACAATAACTAAAACATGACAAATAAAAGAAAATTTTGCTATTATCTGTAAATAACCCTGTAAAAAGTTATATCAAATAAAGAGAATCAGATGGACTTAAGCAACTCACTGGTAACCCAATAGCGACACTAAGTAGTGAAATCTTGTTCATTCCAGCTCGTAAATTGGCATTTCCTATGAACTAAACTTTCCTACCCAAATGTCAAACCTGATAAATTCATGTACAAATCATAAGTTGATAACATTATGAGTATGTGTATAGATCATGAGTTGCAGATATGCAGTTAATATAGATGTACATATGAGTTGGTTGTTGACGTAAACATGTAAAGCATGGCCTTCAAACTCTACAGATAGAGAAGGAGCATTGCCCTGGTGTAATTTCGACGGGTTTATCACAACACTAGAAACCGAGTTTAAGAGCACTAATATAAGCTATACTGAATAATGTAGAAATTCTATGGCATACTAGACAAGTTCTAAAGCATAATGCAATACTCTTCTCACCTGGTAGTATACCAAAGATTGTCACTTGCATCTCCAGTTATGCTCACTTGATCCAACAGACCAGAAACGGTCATCTTTAAATCAGAATCGACAGTTGAAACGTCTTCAATGAATGTTTGCCAAGCGAGTCTATTCACATTTGTTGGCAACATATTAGTTAACGATGTCTTGGTTCCGACCGGGAAAATATAATATAAAAATGATAAAGAGCCCGGTTTAGGTACTTGTATCTCATTTCATGATTAGTAGTATGAAGTTACTGGTATGTTCTTAATTACACATACCTTTTGCCTATTAAAACATGCTTAAAAGACTAAAAACATACCAAAAATACATTGTATTTGTGTGTTTTGCATTTGTATTGTGCAGGTAACGTATATCAACAAAAAGGACAAAAATCAAGCCCAAACCGACAAAACCAAGCACGGGAATGGAAAGAGCGTGAAAAAGTTAAAGTTAACAAAGTCAAAGTCAACAAAAGTCAAAGACGGAGCCGAAACCGAAGAAATCTTAAATGGGCCAACCCGTACCCATTTAATGGGCCGGGTCAGCCCATTAAGACATCATTTATAAGAATTAATAAGCCTAAAAGTCCAAGTCCATTTTATAATTTACCCGGCCCAATCCTAAGCCCAAAACCACTTAGACATAACACTGTTATGTCCATTAACCCTTTAACCCTTTACCCCTATTTTTCATTACATAATTAGTCCTTAGGGACTAACACCTTTAGCCCCCATAGCCTTTAACTCTTACACCACAAGTCTCCTATCCCTTAACACCGTTACCTTGTTCACCCAACACAAATTTTCCCGCCACTACTATTCATCCATTCTCTCCACCTCGGCCTCTGCACCATTAGACAAAAAAATCATTCTCCCACCTTAAAGCCACATAATAAACTAACAAATCCATGTTGGCAATCCCCTTTAACATCATTTGTCAAAAGAAGAAGACAAAGATTCAATGGCTATGATGATAGAACTTGGTGGCCAAGAAATTTAGATGGCTTGGATTGATTTTCGACTTACCTCACACAAGAAACACACCACTTGAGTTCACTCACAGTAGTAACACACATGAAGACCCAAGACAGTTAATTGTTCTATAAATAGGGCCTCATTGTAAGCCTTTGGGCATCTAGTTTTTAATTTTCAGCTTATATTAGTTAGTTTTAGCTTATTGTAACTTTATTTTAAAGCCATGTACTGTTTTTATTTAAGTTAATGAAATTTATATTTTTATGCTAAAATCTTGTTTTTAAGTTAAAGTCATTTATGTTTTAAAAATGTTTTATAAGCTCTCTTAAACTCTTTTATCTGTCATTTAAGTTGCTTCTCTTAAGCTATATAAACTTTTCCTTAGTTTATATAGCTTAAGCCCTTTTCACTAAAAAAATACCTCAAAAAGCTAACTTGGATGATAATCTTACAAAGGAAGAGCTTATAGGTTATTACTAGCTTGTTTTAAACAAGCTAGAGCTTGTAGACAAAGCTCTTAAGAGCTTATTTGCCCTGTTTTGAGCAAGGGCTTTGTAAGTCCTTACTTTTCATCTTTTAGCTTAAAATTGCTTATTTACTGTTTGCTTATTTAAACTGCTTATCATTGCTTATTTATGCTTAATATTGTTGTTTATTGCTTATTTATGCTTTCTTGAAGTTTAAATCTTATTTGCTTTTGATTTTAGTTAATACTGTTAGTTTTAGCTCTTAGTACTGCTTATCTGTTTTGCTTATTTTAAGTGCTTATTTGTGGTTGGATTTTGTTTAAGATTGCTTATTATTCATTGCTTACCATCTGTCTTTAAAGAACCTTGCTTAAATCTTTGAAAACGAAGCTTAAAATATATATGAGAAACTTAAAGAGGTGTTTGGGTCAGTAGGCAAATGGGTCAAATTGTGTTTAAAAACTGTTTGGGTCACTAAGCTAACTTGTACAAGCCTTTTTAAGTCATAATAACCTGTTTTTAAAAGTTTCAATGTTTAAAAGTAAGTTTTAAGGTTTTATTTACAAGTTGTTTAAATATGTGGTCCTAAAATCTTTTCAAACTGCTTTAAATTGATTTTTGATTAAAATTAAGTTTTAAGGTTTGTTTTATGGTTCATTTTGGAGTTTTAATGCAGTAGAAAAAAAAGTTTTTAGACTGCATTAATTGTGGTTTTTTATACTCAAAATCTGTCAATACTTGTTTTAGTTTTTAAGTTGAAAAAGCACTTTTTCAATCTCAATTTTAGTTAGGTTAAAGGAAGTTTTAGGTTCTGATTTTCATAGCAAAAGTAGTTAGTAGTATAAGCTTCATCTGTTTTAGCTTTTTGTGGTTTTAGAATAGCTTTTACTAGCTTATTTTGAGGCTGCAAAAAGCCATTTGTCTTTTAAAAAAAGAGAGAATTAAAACTCATCATATACTGAGTAAACAGCCCTTTTCATTTAGCTTTTAAATAGCTTATCTGATTTTCAAAATGCTTTTTGAATGTTGATTTAGATAGTTTTTAGCATAAGCTTTAAGGTTTCACTAGTCATTTTGCCATAAGGTTCCATCTTCTAGCTTAAAAATAAGCTAGAAAGGCCCCTTTGGTTGTTTGGTTAGTAGGTTTTGGCCTAGAAGTTTATTTTCTTTTCTGAGCTTATTTGCTTATTGGACTTGCTTAATTTGTGCTTAGATTTGCTTAATAAGATAGGTTTAAGTTCCTTTTAGCTTATTTAACTTAGGTTAGAACTTATTTAAGCTTATTAGCATTTTTAGTTTTGAAATTTAAGTTTAAAAGCCTTTAGGTAATCCTGTCATTTAAGCTTAGTTTTAGCTGTCATTGTTAGCTTATTTTTGTTTGTAAGTGCTTATTAGGGTTAGGGTATCATTTGTTTTTAGCTTATTAGTTTCCATGTTAACTTATTTAGTCTAAAAAGGCCAAAAAGTTTAAGCCAAAAGTCATTTAGTTAGAAAAGTCTTAACTGTCACTTTTAGGAGCTTATTTCTAGCTTATTTTAGATTTTAATAAAAAGTCATTTCACAAAAAGTCCTTATTTTTAGCTTATCTAAAAAGTTATTAATTTTTTTTGCAAAATAAAAATACTTGGGAAATTAGGAAGTCATGGGTGAGCAAGGCTCGAACCCGTGACCTCCACAACCTCAACCAAGTATTTTAACACACCAAACACCACCACTTTGCCCTTGGGTCTTTTGCGTTATAACCTCCACTCACATTTCTTTTATACACGTTTTTTCCTTTTTAGTTATAAGCCCTTTTCTGCTTATTTCGAGCTTATTTCAATAATCTGTTGAACCCAGCTTATTTTTCTTAGGTTTAGCTTAGTGCAAAGGACTTTTCATAATTTTTTCAGATTTTTCCGAATTAGTTTAATATTTTAATTAATTTTTTTTATTAAAACTATTTTTAATTCATATTAAATAAAATAAACGTCAAAAAATCATAATTCTTTTTTTTAAATTTTCTTTTATCATTTAGGATTGTTAAAAATTAATTTTGCTTTCGTATGGTTAAATTTGTAAAATTTGTTTTTTTAAAGAATGGGATTTGGTCCCGTTATCGTTTTTAGGTTTAAATCTTTAATTGCTCTCGTTTTTAGTTTGCCTTTACTTGTTTTTGCTTATTATTAATAGAAATAGAATCCAAACCAATCATTGACCATTCAAACGCACGATCACGAACGTAATCTCGATTCTCCATTCACGCCTTGTCGGGAAACGATCCGGGAAGGGTTTTTTGGGATTTTACTTTGGATAAAAGTAATTATCTTTTAAAAAGCCTCACGGAATTCTTACTCTTTTATAACTGATATTATCTTATTATATATTTATATTATATTATATTTATATATATTAAGTGGTGGATCAGTTACGAACATGTGCACTGTTAAAAACAACATGCTTGCAATTAGGAAGAATGCTGATTAACCATGGTGGTAGAGTGTGGCGCTTCTTTCTGAATGTAACTGTTGTCGATGAGTTAAGATGGTAATTGGCTATAAAAGTAGCACAACCTTCGGTTTTGATAAGAACACATGTGCTTGTAATTTGTCAAAGACTCGGGTCACAACATGTCAAACGGGTATAATAAAAATAAGAACGGGTCAAATGGGTCGAATGAACATGTCAAAAGTTGCTTGAAGTGTATATCAAATACAGAAGACCTCTAAAATCATCTATTTCAAAAGTTGCTTGAAGTACAAACCTGTTTATATGTTCCTAAAGAAATGAAAGCGGGATCAGCTGAAAGGATAGCTCGCTCGTTGTGAACTCTTGACCAATCGGACCCAAAAAATATTTTTATTTTTGATGCATTTCTTTTCCGGGTTAAGTCTGCATACGCACTCGCTCTGTTTCGAATCTAGTTGGTGATGCTTCTCATAATCCAACTACTTCAAATCGAAAGTTCGTTAACCGTAGAACGTTCAAAGCAACCCATGTCTTCTTTTGAAAAGAATCTCCACTTTTATACGATGGCCAGATTCAACGTACTATGGCGAAATTGCTCCGTGCACCCACCGAGGGTTATGCGGAGGCAATTGTGGTTCCACCAATTCTTGCTGAGCATTTCAAGCTCAAGCATAGTCTCATTAAATAATGATGACTTCGGACCAATTCTTCGGACTTGAGAAAGACCAATCCTCGATGACCTTCACATTCGTTGTTGTTTAACATAATAACTTCCACAATAAAATACAAGGATTGATTAATTTGGCCGATTCAAGCTTAAGACTTTTTCCATTCTCTCTTGCGGGGGCAGCCCGTCGTTGGCTCAAAAAAGAACCCCGTCGTTCTATTCTCACTTGGGAAGATCTTGTTTCCAAATTCATAAATGAATTCTTTCCTGCCTCAAGAATGACAAATCTCCGAAATGAAATTTCCAACTTTCAACAACTTTTTGATGAATCGTTTCATGAGGCATGACACTGTTATAAATATCTCCTTCGTGTATGCCCTCATCATGGTTTTACCGAATTGCATCAGATAACTTGATAACCTTCTACAATGCCTTAAACCCAAACCGACAGGATTATTTGAATTCTGCCAAAAAACCGGTGGCAATCTTTTGGAAAGACTAGTACTCAAGTATGTGTGACGATTCTCGAAAACAAATCCCAAGGTCCGACAATTCACGAAAAATATATATAAATTGTTTCTCAAACGTGAATTCCAGTGATGTTAATTCTTTCCTGTCCTTGATGATTGCCAAACTTGTTCATGCAGTAAATCACAAACAAGATGCTAATAGTGTGACCTTAGCCGCGCATTATTTGAACCGCGTTATTCAAACAATTTCAAGCTTTAATGTACCCCAACCTTATCAGACTTCCGTTAAAGCGTTGAGGAAAATTGTTTTATTGTTTACTTCGCTGTGGAGACATATCTCCTTTATTATGCAGTGTCTCCGCCAGCGATGGCAACACTTCCAGAATTCAGGATAATATCTCAAGGATAGTCATTGTCAGCTAGCCCTAAAGCGGTGGTCTAACTACAAATCTGGATTAATTACCGGTTATTCCGTACCTCCGGTAATCCCATGGCATCCGTATTCCATATATACATCATGAAATCTCCAACCCAGCTGTATCATCATCAAAACTAATATGCTCATGTACCATTCAAATAATATCATATATACAAACCTGTTGTACCTTTGAATATATGTGAAGATGTCATTATATGACCACCAACAATCTTCCTGCTGCTATACCATGCCTAGATCATCGACCAGAAACATGTATCATTATGTTACACAAACCAGAAATACCAAAACCTGTATCTAGTTCCTGTTGTCCTTTCATAGCCTGCTGCTGCTTCTACTATGGTTTATAAAAACCCTAATCTTTTCATTTTTATAGTTCAAGCAATAATAAACAACACGAACACGTCATAATCCGAACACAAACAAATCCAAACATACATAATCTCTTCTTTTTCTGAAATAGTGCTTACAAAACATGCTTATTACATCTCAGTTATGGATCATTGTTGGTCCTAGACCTACCTCCCCATAACCGCCCATTGATCCATCTCAGATCAAATCACAACAATAATATTAGGGTTTGAAAAATGAGCTATTATTACCAGAGACAAACAAAAATTTGTATCTCAGCTAGAGTTTATCACGTTGATCCCAGATCACACTCCCCATAACCAGTTGAAATAATAATGGGGTTTGGTCCCAGACCAACATGCGGCATTATTATGTTATGCAATAAACAACTTATGAAGAACAAAATCAAATCAAGCAGAGATAAATTTGATCGAACCATATCATTTTTAGAATTAGGGTTTTGTGGCCTTCAAGAACATCATGGACAACAACACGACACCTTGTAAATCCTAGATCGAGAGCCACGAGGCTTTGATACCACATGTTGATCCACGATCTAGCTCATCTAGGATATCATAACCATGATCCTGCGGAATAACAAATAATACAATCATAATTAAGAACAAGGTGTTACTACTAAACATTAAGCCTTTCATTGTATTTGATCAGGATACAAAGGCTTACTATACTACTAAGCTACTAATAAGCTAGCTACTAAAGCTAGGCGTCTTACAAAGACTTGACGCCTAGAGTACACACACACACCTTTAGGTTTACATTATGAATTGAATGAATGATAAACCTAGACGCCTACCTCTCTTTATATATTAGAGAGGCTAGGGTTTACAAGACTTCATGTAGAAGATAAGTATAAAATATTTTATCTTGTAGGTCCTTCATCTTTTATATCTTTTGTCATATCAACTCAAAGTATAATTCCCAACAGGGAGCACCTTCAAGGTCTAAGTAAATCCCGGAGTTATGTTCCCACATATACTTTGTCTGGATTTGTTTGGTCTTTCAAGGTTAGTATAATTTCATTATAATTTTGTTGAATAGTGTTTCTACCCAAATATTAGTAAATAATTTGTTGTTTTTACAGATTTGGATACTTGAATCTTTCGAAGGCAGCCATATTTGGTGGAATAGGGACCCCGAAATCATACCAAGGGGATTGGCTTGGTCGAGGAAACAATTGTTTAAAAGATCTGATTATAGTTTATTATTTGGCAAGGTAAAAATAAATTGAACAAATAATTTTTACTGATATACGTGTTCATTTTCTTATATAACAATATATTTTACGTATTCAAGGACTCACGGGTGAATCTTGATCTTACTCCAACGATATCGGAGCAACAAACAATTTGGTATACGGCATTTCGCAAGTTTTACATGTCGTACATACCAAGGTCTCCTCCGACAACATACACGGATCTTTTCGATGATTATATGAAAAAGTTGTCTTCATCACGCAAGCGAGGGAAGATAGATACCAGAGATTTACCGATTATTCGTAGGTGTGATACTACTAGTGTTGAAGAGATAAGGCTTAAGGATGGTGTGATTGCCAAGCTAAACTCTCGGGTATTCAAACTTGAGGCTATAATCAAGGTGATATATTATACAAATTAGTTATGGAAATTGAAGTTTATACAACACTAATATGTTATATTTATTTATATTGCAGGTTCTTGGTCGTGAACGAAAGGGCGTATCTTTGGTAAGAGTCCCTTTAAAGCGCTATATTAAATTACACTTAATTAAATGTTGCATTAATTTTTGTTTAATAAAGTCATTTTAAATAACAGGATAAATCGTGTGTTGCTGAAATTTTCAACAATTTTAGCTCCGGTTGTTGGGAAGAACTTAATGAAGAATTCAATGAATTGTGCGAGACCAAATTTTGTGTTAATGGACCAGCAATGATAGATTTAGATTCTGATGAAGATCTAGTTACGGTAATGTATTTTTAAGGTCACTATATCGAGTACACCGATAAAATGTTAAAGAAGATATCCATATCTAATGCTTCTTTAATTCTTGAGGATTTTAATCCTCCCCTTTGTGAACTTCCTTTCCACAAAGAAGTTACCAGGTTCGAAACTCTACTCTCGTTTTCATCCAAAAATGAGGAAAAGGTTTTCAACCCTGGGATTCTCACTTCTAAAGGAGTTCATACTTCTCTTTTCCCAGAATTATCTCATCGGGGCCCTAATGCTTTTAAAGTCATTAAAATTTTTGAAAGCCCGATGGAGATTTTTCCTTGCTCAGGAGAAGATTCACCAACTAGATTCGAAGAAGAGCGAGTGCGCATGCACTAAAAACAAGAACAACACAATGTTTTTAGTAACCGGATGTTAAAAGTCCACAGTAGCTCTTTAAACTACACACAAGAGAGCGAAAGGAATTAGCACGCCAAAGCGATTTAAAAGCGTTCTTCCTTTTTGGGCGATGTTCCTTGGATCAAGCCCGCCTTATACCCTCCTTTTATTTTGTAATTCAAAGGTGAGCCGATTATAAAGATTAACAACACGATTTGTTTTGTTGATTTTTTTTATTTTTTTTGTACTTTCAATAATTTAGGAAAAGTATTGTTGGTATTTTTTAATTTTTTTAATAATAAGAAAATATTCACAAACGAAAAATGATAACTTCATGAGGAAGGGTCTTCAAAAACTAATCTTTAAACGAAACACGATAATCGTCTCACGACCTCCCCGGCAGCGGCGCCAAAATGATAACCACCTTTTTAGGGCTAATTATATCAAATATATAGTATAAGTATTCCAAAAGATTTCAAAGAAATTATTTTTGACCAAAGTAAAATCTAAAATCTCCCGGGTCGTTTCCCAACGAGGCGTGAATTGAAAATCGAGTATACGTTCGTGATCGCATTTTTGAATGAGTCAATGATTTTTGGTTTGGGATTCTATTTCTACAATTAAAATACAAAAAAAAAACTAAAAGCAACAATCAATTAAAGCAATTAAAAAACTAAGGCTTAAAATGATAACAGGAATCCTAAAAACGCGATTTAAAATCCTAAATTATCACAAATTTAAACCCGAAAATGATTTTTTAAGTTTTCCTAATCCTAAATGACTAAATTATAAGAAAAATTAAAGAAAATCCTAAAACGAGAGCTTTTAAAGTTAAAGAACGAAGAAAACGAGAACGGGATTCAAATCCCGTTCTTTAAAAAATGAAATTCTAAAATTTTAACCCTACGGATGCAAATTTAATTTTCCTAAGTGCTAAATGATAAAAGAAAATTTAAAAAAAGAGTTATATTTTTTTGATTTTTTAATAAATTTTTATGATTTAAAAACTGTTTTAAAAAGAAAAATTGATTAAAAATACTAAACAACTTTGGAAAAATCTGAAAAATTACTAAAAAGTAGTTTAAGCTATGTAGAATACAAGAAAAATAAATGTTTTGAAAAACAGCTTAAAAATAAGCTGGAATTAAGCTACAAAGGGCTGTTAGCTTAAAAAGGAACAAAAGGTATAAAAATAAAGTGGGGTGAGTAGTGACCAGATGGTCCTACTGGTACCGCTGGTTAATGAGTGTGTTGTGTGGGACGAGTATGTGCAAAGGGAGAGGTCACATGTTCGACCCTTGTGCCTCTCCTTTTTTAGAAAACATTTTTTTCTCTTTTTTTTAAACTTATAAAACTAGCTAATATAACTATTTTTAATAAAGCAACTTTTTACAAATTTTGAAAATAAGCTAGGAAATAAGAAAAAGAAAGGTGGCAGTTTTGGTTATTAACTAAGGACTAAAAAGCTAAACTGTTAACCATTTTAAGAACACATAAGCTAGGCAAACAACTAAATAAGCTAAAACAGATAATCTATAACACCTAATAAGCAAATCTAAGTAGAAATAAGCCAGGAAAACAAGCCAATAAGCTCAGAATTCGAATAAGCACCTTTGGCCAAAATTAAGAACCAAACAGCCACAAGAGGACTTTTTGAGCTTATTTTTAAGCCTCAAAATGGATCCTTATGGCTTAATGGGGTATAGGACCTTAAAGCTTATCCAAGGGGCTATCTAACTTAGCAAAGAAATAAAATGGTTTGAAAATAAAATAAGCTAGGAAAAGGTCAAAAGAAAAGGGTTGGTTCACTCAGCATATGCTGATTTTTAAAAAATTTGATAAGACAAAAGGCCGATATGCAGGCCTAATTTTAACTATCTAAAATAAGTCTAAAAGCTAATCTAAGCTAAAACAGATAAAAATTGTCAACTAATGAGCTTATGCTAGAAAAGGCAGACTTTAAAAACAATTTTAACTATTCTAAAAATGAATTTGAAAAAATGGCTTTTTAACTATGAAAAACACTTGACAGATTTGACTTGGACTCAAAATGACAAATACACGTTACACTAACCTAAACATAATGCATTTGGACACTTAAAAGGACACTAAAACACTACTTAAAAGCTGGTTCAAAAGTCTTTAATCAAATAAGCACCTTGTAACTTATTTTGAACTACAATTTCCAACACCACTTAGGAAAAACTTAGAAACAAGCCTTAAGACATAAAACTTTTAAAGACAACTTAAGAAGGCTTGTACAAATTGCCTTAGTGACCCAAATGGTGTAAAAACCTGTTTTGACCCACTTTAGACCTTATGCCAAACACCCCCTTTAAGTTTTTTAAAAACCAATTTTCAAAGTGATTTGCAAAGATTTGAGCTAAGGACTTTAAAGACAGATTGTAACAAAGCAAATTTAAGCAAAGATAAGCAAATTTTAACAGACAATAAGCACTTTAAACAAGCAACAAAGATAAGCAGTTAAAAGCTATTAAGGACAGTTTTAAAGCAAAAGCTTAACTAAATGACATATAAGCAATAAATTAAGACAAATAAGCATAAAAGAACATAGATAAGCAATAAAAAGCAGGAAATAAGCAATAATAAGCAGATGAAAAGTAAATAAGCAAAATTAAAAATGGAAACTCAAAAAACCTTTGCTCAAAATAGGGTAAACAAAGTGATCTACAATCTTTAGCATGTCAAAGACAAGCTAGTATGGTCTATAAGCTCTTCCCTTGCTAGCTTATCTTCCAATTCAGCTGAGGTAACTTAAGGGTGACTCTTTTTGTGATTTTCTTGATTTTCTAGACAGAATTATAAACAAACTTTTATATAAGCTTTTGATGAAACAGAAGCTTATATAAGAGCTTAAGGACAATATGTAAATGACAGGTTAAGTAAATGAAAATGATTAAAGAAAAACCTTAAAATTTCATTAACTTAAAAAAAAGAAAGCTTTAAATTATCATTTCATAACCCTAAGAATAAATAACAATGCAAGAAATTAAATGACAGTAACCGATTAAATGACAAGTTTTTAAAATGGCCTAAACTATGTATACACAAGATATGACTAGAAAAAAATTCGACAAAAACAAGAACAACAAATGTACCGTATAACTTAAACTAAAATACCTAAGTCCCATAGTCTCTTCTGTTGTGTTTCTTCACTGAGAGAGTTACAAAGCTGAGTTTGTTGTGATGAGTAGAATCCCAAACTCAACAAGCCATTGAATTATTTCTTTGTCCCCAAGGTCTATCGATCTTACCCCCATGATTTTTTGTTGCCCAATAAGAAATTTGAGGGATTGCCAAAGTGGCAATTGGACTGTTATGGGGTGGGGTTTAAGGGAAAGTGATGTTTTTGGCTGGTTGGAACAGTAAACGAGGTTGAGAATGATGGGTGAACAGGGTCAGTGGGGTTTTGGCGGGTAAATTTGGTTTGGTTTTAGCATGGTAAAAGTTGTGGAGGTTTTGACAGAAATGGTCCTCCATTTTGTATGGTATAATTGCAAGTTAAGTCCTTATGGTGTTAAAAGGTTTTGTGGGTTGGCAATTTTAGTCTCTGAATGTGTATGGTGGGTTTGCACCCACAGTCCTTTATGACTAACGAGTTAAGGCTGTTAAGGGTTATATGGCTAACGGCAGTTAAATGGTTTGGGCTTTGGGCTTGTATATGGGCCTATTTTAACATTAAAGAGGGTTTTGGGTTTTTTTATGTCTTCATAATGTTTAAATGGGCTGACCTGGCCCATTAGATGGGTACGGGTGGGCCTATTTAACATTTCTTTGGTTACGGCTTTAGCTTTCACCTTTGACTTCGTTTGGGTTGACTTTAACTTTGACTTTTTGGACTTTGACTTTGTCTTTTTCACGCTCTTCCATTCCGTGCTCGGTTTTGTCGTTTTTGGCTTCGTTTTTCTGTCCTTTTCATTGATATCCATTTCCTGCACAATATAAATGAAAACATACACATACAATGTATTTTTGGTACGTTTTTGGTCATTTAAGTCTGGTTTTTATGGAAAATGGTATGTGTAATTAAGCACATACCAATCAAATCCTCTCATTGTAAGTTTTGATTATGTTTAACACTTTTAGTTTATCCTCAATTTAAAAAAATCTAATCTTATAAGGCTCTCATCTTTACTAATTCAATCCATCAACAAATTTAACACAATTATGCATCCAAGATAAGATTATTTGGGAATTGCATCTTATTCCTCGTTAGAAAATTAACCCATGCATAAAATTCCAATGTCAAAATACGTAAAGCAAAACATTTTTTTATTGTCAATAACCAAAAAAACCAAATGATTTGTTGTCTTTACACAAAGAAGGGTCATAAGACCCTCTTTGAGAAAAAATTCGACATTTCTTTTATTATATAAAAAAAATTTGACCTGATTTTATTTAGGAACACTATGCCGAAATCCATTCATGTTGATCATCATGATACCACTCACTACATTTCTATGTATCATCGAACTAGAGGTTTCACCAGACATGAAAGGGACGTCTACAAGTCACTCGTATCTTGTCTCTTCCATGAGGGTCGTGTTATCGAACCCACCTATCTTGATGATCAACCCAATCTTCGCCCCACTTTTGTGGCTATTGGGTTTGATTGCCTTCTCAATATTAACGAAAAGATTTATCCAATCTTTGTACTTCAATTCTACGAAAGTGTTTGCCTAATTGGAAAGCTAAATGGGACCATTGCCATTGCCTTCATCATTAACAACTTTGAAATAATTCTTACTCTTGAATAATTCGCTCGGATTCAAAGAGTTCCTTGTCAAGGGGTTTGTGTGTACACTCCTGATTGGCCCATCTCATCTCTCCAATATGTTGTTGACCCTCATCCTAACATTTATCCTCCTCCTCATGAGGACCCATCTTTGATCCGTGATGCTTTGTTCTATGAAATAACTCAAGTAAATACCCGAAA
Source organism: Tanacetum coccineum (assembly GCA_026074375.1). NCBI lineage: Eukaryota > Viridiplantae > Streptophyta > Magnoliopsida > Asterales > Asteraceae > Tanacetum > Tanacetum coccineum. The sequence goes on from BQNB010013904.1 coordinate 52,464, forward strand.
AATAAAAGGGTTGATACCATCCTTGATCCTTTTTAAATGATTGTCTCTAAGTTGAAAATTGATTTCAAAAGGTGGGAAGTCATCCTAAGTGAAAATGTCGTTAGTATCACCGAAAACAAAGACCATCTAAACGCTTGCCTTTGTTACATGCTCTACTGCCTCGCTACTAAAAAACCTTTTAACCTCGCCTACTACATTGCCAATCGAATGGTAAGTGTGACCAAAAGCGTTGACATGACTCTTCCCTACGGAATGCTTCTCACCCGACTCTTTAAACACGTTTGTACCAATCATCCGTGCACATTCTCAAATGAACTCTATCTTGTGGATTATGTGATGATCTCTCTCTTCAAGAAAAGAGTTTACCGATTCAAGGATAAGGGTAAAAGGCCTTGTCTCCTAACTCCAACTCCTCTTGACACCGAGTCATCCGAATCACCTTCCCCTACTCCTCATCAAAATGTAGAGAATGATCCCGTGGATAACTACACTCTTGACCCCATTCCCTACATTAACCAACTTCCACCCATCAAAGGAGGAGAGTCCCCAGAATTCAAGCAAACTAAAGGGATGTTTAAGTGCCTATTCCATTATCTATGCAAAAAGAAGTAGGGTGTGCTATTCGAGCTAAGTGTTTATGTTTGATGCAAAGACAATCTGAATCATGTAAAGTCATAAATTGTGTTCTATGTTAGGGGCTTGTGTTCTAGACAATTTAAATGTCGAATTGTAATCTTTGATGGTTTATCGGTATGTCTAAACTTTTATGCTCTTAATTGTTTTAAAGGGGCGTTTGGCATAAACAATAATCATAGTCTCTCGGCATTTCTTTGTCTCCATAAACCTATTAGAACTATCTAGGAGTTTCAGCTCTTAAGGAAAACAAGCTTTAGGAATTGCATTAGATCACTAGTAGTATACTTTAATTTTTTTTTGAGATTTTGGAACCAAGGCTGGTGCAGCCGGTTCCATTTATAACAAGCTGGTTCCATTAAAACCAAAGGAACTGGCAATACCGGTTCTAAAGAAGGTTTTCCCTCATTTTTAAGTGTTGGAATTTTGAACTAAGCTCATAAATATGTTAGTTGTAGTTGCTTTAATCTAATCCATATACTGAACATTTCTTGTTTGACCTAAAAATCATCCTAATGATTGTGTTTAGGGAAAATCTAGTGGTTTAAGCATTTAATGATTTGCATGGCCTTTTAATATAAATTTAGGGATCTTTGTTCATCATCCTCACACACTAAAACCTGCAAAGCATCTTCTTCATTCCATTTATCTTGATCACCATACTCTATGGCATCAAGTGCTAACTCCTCAACCCAAAATCCTCCAAAGAAAATGCCCCGAACCGATTTCATTGACATCTCCTCCAATGAAAGCTCACCCATCCAAAACCACCTTACTAATGCTTCTCAACCTCTCAACAACAACAACACAACCTTTGCAACAACTTTGGGCTCTAGCCTTGCTTTCACATTTACACCATCAACCACCATCCAAACAACCCTTACTCTAAAACCACTCACTTCACCCTTGGCACCTAGAGCCTTAACCTTCTCTACTCCACCAAGTTTACCATTAGAACCTCATCCCTATCTATCTTCTTTAAATGAAATACCACCAAGAACTATAAATCCATTAACATAAGTCATCTCCCAAGGCTTATCCCAAACACCCCCTCAATCATCACCAATAGACTTTGAACCATCCTTCCTACCTATCAACCACTCTAGGAGTAGGTTAAGTGCTCAACCTGAGCCATCCATGACTAGAGACCAAATACACCAAGAACTTAACCAACTTCACACTCTTGAATAAAACATCTAAGAAGCCATTTAAAACACACAACATGTGCAAGAAAGCCTCATCCATCCTACCTCCATCACCAACATACAAATGCCACCACCATTCTATCCCACCACTACCTCAACTTAAATACCACCCTTTAGATCATCACTCCCTCTATCAAGCACCTTCATCCCTCTTGATCAATATCTTTAGACTGATGTAACACCCCCATTTTTACAATATAGCAGCGGAAGCTAATCTGGGGTATTACTTCATAGTACAACAGTCACAATCATAGAAAATGACTCAAAAGAGACGTTTTTAAAAGATACGTTATCATTCATTAAAATCAGAGTTTTACAAAAGCAGGTCCCAAAATCTAGAAACATAAAATGTGAATGATAACAAGTTTTAGCCATCTTCAAGTCCATGCCACTCCATGCCATAAGTTGCTCAATTACCTGAGATAAACATGCATAAAAAGGGTCAACACAAAGGTTGAGTGAAATTCATAGGTTTGAAATGTAATAGTTGAATACAAGTTATAGTGTAATAATAATTGCATAAGCATAATTATCATGGAAAACAGTATGGAAAATAGTATTATCATGGAGAACAGTTGAATGCAAGTTTAATGGTAAGTAGGTTACATTGTTATACACCCATTATTAGTAATAATTGCAACGAATACAATTATCATGGAAAAATATTTATGGAAAACAGTATTATCATGGAGAACAATTGAATGCAAGTTATCATAATGGTTATAATTGCAACGAATACAATTATTATGGAAAATAGGGTAACATTATTATTGCAGCTAAGCTCATGACATCAATACATTAACAGGGAAAATCACCGTAGTGATATTGGTTAGGGACATATGTCCCCGTGGAAAAGGTAACTTGCCAAGGTTACCTATTAGGACAAATATAGTGCGTTTGGCTACCCCAAGCATGGGTATACAAACGGGAGCCGTCACCCCCAATAGATCTATTCACAATATTCGCGTTCACTCGCAATGCAAGTAATTAAAGATTTATGATATGGAAATAATGGCACTGGAAGCTACTTAGGCAATAATATATCTGGATAGCATACAGTTGGAAAAACACTTGCATTCATGGTTTATATCAGGTATCACAGGTTTATAAAGTATTCAAAAGATTGAAATGTGGGGTTATGAATTCATTAAGTCTTTGAAAAGTAATCACATTGTTATAAGATAAACGAGTATGTAAAAGAGTTTGTAACAAGCATGTATCCCTCTCGCGGGTTTATAAAACATGTAAATAAGTAAAGGCGAGGTTATGAATCTCACCTCATAGGTAGTTGTAATAAATATTCCAAAATGAAAGCTGACGACTTTATCACGATCTTAACAGGGAAGGTTGATACAGCAAAATGATAGTAAACAGCCACGTCACGTAACCTGAGTAAATATGCTGAGTCTTAGGAAGATTGTAATCTAGAACTTTGGTTTTAATAGTTTGATATTGTTATGAGTATGATTGGAGAGTTTGGAATTATTGTATCATCGTTCGGGCCATCATAATTCAGAGGTCATTCAGTAAACGTTTGAGGAGCTAGGGCACTTTAAATCGTAAACCCAACAACTCTGTCAGAACGTAATACCACGATGAAATCCCTTAATATGAAGCTCTTTAGTATTGTGATACGATATAATCGGTTTTAAGCGTTTTGATCAATATTTGGAAATGATAAGTACGACAAGCGTTAATTAAAGTTATATCTTGTAATGTTTTAAACATATTTTTATACTTTTTCAAAATGTTACATTTTAGACCATTAAGAATGAAAATAGCAAAATATACCCTTGGAGTTTAATGTATATCTTTGATTGACTTATTATGGAGTATTGTTTCTCCGTTCGGGCCACTCATTAATTCAGAAATGTCATTCAGTAACGTTTTGAGGAGCTCCATAGGGCCACTTTAAATAATAAATCCCAAACATACTCAGTCGAACGTTAATACACAAGTTGTAAACCCTTAAATATAGAAGATCCCTAGTATTGTGGTACGATATAGATTCGGGATAGGATTTTTAAAAAGCACATCGATGATGAATTTTATAATAGTTATAACATAATCGGTTTTAAGTGTTTTGCTCAATAACTAGAAATGATAAGCACGTCAAGCGTTAATTAAAGTGATGTCTTATAAGGTTTTGAACACATTTCTGCACTTTTTCAAAATGTTTCATTTTAGACCCTTAAGAATGAAAATTGGCAAAATATACACTTGGAGTTTTCACTTTTACAAGTTTGGTCCTTCTAGTTTAAAGGATGTACAAATTAACCTTTGTAACTTTGGAAAAGTGACATAAGAGATCCCCTTATAGTTAGAACTTTGTATTCTAAAATGACATTTTCTGTCCCCTTTAGTTATAAGTTTAAGAAAGTTACGATATATACCCCTTGCATGGATAATATTAACAAAACAAGTCCGAATGGCCATGCAAGCTTCTTTTAACATTCCAAAAGATTTTACAGGTTATAGCTTATTAGAATAAGCTAAAATATGAAGGTTTAACGTTACCAAGTTTAAAATAACAGATTCGCTTAGGCTAAAATCAAAAGGGTCCAAATTAGGGTTTTAAAACGAAAACGCGTAGGTTTTTAATTCAAATTTCTTCAAGACTTGATAAAGTGGTTATAATAACATTAGTTTAACTTAATAGAATAGATTATAACAACATTTAACCATTATAACGATTTGATTTAAAGAAAACACAAAAATTAGGGTATGGAGTGCATACTCGGTTTGAATCATAAAAGACGAAAAGATAACGAAATGGTTTTTGGAGTTTTTAAAATCTTTTACACAATAGATATATTCATTTGGATCTTATGAACATTATAAGAGTTATAGGACAGCAGGTATGTAAGATCATAGAACCCTGTTGTTTGAGCTTTGAAGATCAACAATGGAGGGAAAAACGGGTCGAAATGGGTAGAAACGCTTTGTACGCCTAGGTTTTTCTTCTTCGGCTTCAAGGCTTCAATACTTATTCGATTTATTATTCTTGGGGACTTATTTGGAGCTTCTTGAGTAGAGATTTGGATACTATTATGGTTATAAAAAGAGTATGTGGGGGTATGTGTGTAGTATGAATGCATGCGAGCCCATATTTATACGTACGAACAGGCTTGGTGGCTAGGATCGGAGTGCAAGGTGGTCTGATTTGTGGATGCTATGTTGGGAGGTCTAGGGATGACATGGGAGGTCTATGGTGGTAGATAGAGTGATGTGGAGGTTGTTTGTGGTGGTGGGAGGCCGCGGCATACTTAGGGACAAAGGGAGGAGATGTGGCCTCTTTTCTAGCCAAGAAATGGATTAAGTAGCATGGTAAGCTGCTTAGAAGAGAAGTATCATGATCACCAAGGTGCTTGTTTGCAAGATTAACTTTTAAAATGGGTCAAATTGCAAGAAAAGTGTTTGCGGGTTCCCTTAGGGCTCGAATAGGGTTTTTGGCTTGGATTTTCATATACATTGATGATATAATGATAGGTTATTGATCACCAGACTTTAATTAAGGATTATTAACAAGATTTGATAGGTGGTTCGGGTTTAAAATGGTAAAAAATAGGTAAAGGGTCAAAAGTTTACTGAGGGTGCGATTAGGAGTTTGTTTGGATTAATTCTTGTACATTGTTGTTAATATGATGAAATGATGATGGAATGTGATTTATAATGTTGTAATTTATGTTATTACAACTTATTTGGGTAGTGGTTGAGGTTTAAAATGGATAAAAATCAAGAAACGGGTCACGGTTTACTATTTAGCTCGGGTTAGGGTTTCTAACTTGGATTTCTTGTAATTTCATGAATTGAGAATGAATATAGAATGTAAATGAAGTGCATGACTTGCTTGTAACTTGTACTTGATAGTTGTACAAATTATTTAGAAAACGGAGGGAAACACGGTATTTTGGATGTCGTGCATTAATAACTTGTACATTATGCATTAAAGGACTTGTACCTTATTTTAAAAGGAAAGTATATTCAAATGAGATGTTATTTTACTTGTATGTATGCTTTAGTAGCTTGTACATACACTTTAGATGTTAACTTCTCATGGAATTAGGGTTTAGAGGTATATGATAACGGTTTAAGCTTATTTGGTATTATCGTCAAGAAAAGTACGTTAAATAGATAACGTACATGTTATAGAGGATAATAGTTTATTGACTTGATATATTATGATGTTTACTTGATATATATGAAGATAGGATTGTGATATGTGTGAAAACACATATCCGTTTTATATCAAAAATGGCCCTAAAAAGATAAAATTGTGCATAAAATGCTTGTATATTGCTTGTTTTGTCTTTGTGATTGTGTAGGTACGGATAATGGAAATATCATAAGAAATCGGCCAAAACCGGACAAACACGGACACGAGAATGGATAGAGTGCACAAGAGTTAGGGATTTGATAGCAAGAAGGGTCAAAAAGTCAACCCTTGGTCAACCATGGTCAACAAGTCAACCCTGGTCAAACTTATAAAGACAAAATTCCAAAATAACCAAAACAACCCCTTGAAGTTAAACCAAATTGCAAAAATAACCCCAAACCTTAACAACCGTTATCTCTTATTATAAAAAGATAACGGTCGTTAATTCCCTTCTATAATAACCCATTACACTACCCCGACCCATTTCTTTTTATAAAAAACCCCAACCCATGGTCAAAGCCCACTTCACCCGAGTCAAACCCCCATTCATACAGTTAAAAAGAGCGGGAAATATCTTTTACTATTCATCGTCGTTCTCAACGATTAACCCAAGTCAAATCAAAGGGTAAAATGAAATTGACTACGTGGATTGAAGATTCGAGTACTAAGTGACAACTTGGCAAGAGAAAACGTTACTCAAAGGCTCCTATTGGTTGATCTCCGCAAGGAATGACACATGTGCCATCTCAGCTAAGGAAAACGTCATTCAAAGCCTCCCATTGGTTGAATCCCTCAAGGAATGCCACGCATGTATCCAAAGAAACACACCAATGACAAGATTTTACACTAAATTAAGTGCAAAAGAAGCACAAAGGGGTCTGACACACGGAATGCCACGTTGGCAATCCGTGTGCTCACTTAATGATCCAATGGTGATGATTAAGGATCCAATGATTGGCATTGAATAAAGGGTTAAGATCAAGGATAAGAGGAGCGTATCCAGACTCCTAGAAGCTTCACTCTAAGGCTATAAATAGAGAGCAAGCCTCACACACACATCATCTCCTTTTTCCTGTTTTTAGTTATTAGTAGTTTAAGTAAACTTTTCATTTAAATGTAATTTCTTATTAAGCTTTTGTAATTTCAATTTCAAGTTTTGTAACCTGTTTTAAATCAATGAAATAGTAGTTTACCTTATTAAATCTGTTTTTGCTTGTTTTACTCTTAAATTTCTAAAAGTTCTTATCCACTTTTCTATAAGCTATCATACTGTTACATAAGCTCTAATTAGTCATTTAATATACTTAAACATTTAAAATCAGTTAATACTTATGCTTAAAATGGGTTTGGTTGCTTTGGAAAATGAACTAGCAATGGAAGAGTTCATAGGACTTTACTAGCTTATCCTTGTGATAAGCTAGAGCTTATTGACAGCTCTTTGAGCAAATTAAGCCTTTGTTTAGCTAAGGCATTTGTAAGTTCTCATTTATCTTTTTTGTCCTTAATCTCATAGTTTGAATCTGCTTAATCTACTTATTTACTTGCTTATTTGTGCTTATAATTGCTTATTATGTCTTATTTGTTAAGTTTGATTTTTTGTTTTTAGCTTTAATAGTCTAGATCATAGATTTCTTTATATTGTCTCATAAATCAATAAAAATCCAAAAATATTAGCATAACTAGTAGCTTAATGATTCTGGCTTATTTGATTGTTGGTATAAGCTCATAAGGTCTGTTAATAGTTGTTGTTATCTGGTAATTAAGTCTTGTTCACTAGATCTTTATTTCATAAGCTCAAATGAATTTTGATAAAAATAAGGGGGTGTTTGGCTCAGCAGTACTAACTAAGAGTTAGTACTGCTTGTGGCCTTTTGGTCTTTTTGTGAAGTACTTAAACTTCATAACTAAGTTTGTTTGAACTGGATTTGCAAGCTAGGTTAGGGATTATTCAAGTTTTCATAGGATTGTTAAATATCTGCTAGTTTAGTCTCATTTAGGTAATCATTTTTAGCTTAAGTGGTTCTTAGTTGTCCTAATTGCATCAAAAGTTTTAAAAAGTTATGTTTTCAAGTAGTTTTATCAAGTATTTTAGTCTGCAATCTAGGTTTTAAGTTTTGATTAGTGCAAGTGCAAATTGCATCAGCAATTTTAAATGACAAATAATCTTTTTCAACATCAATAATCAGAGGGTAAAAGTTATTCTTAGTTTTTGAAATTTAGCATACAGGTAGATCTAGGGTAGTGGTTAATCTATATGCTTATAGATCTAGGGTCAGTGTCAATCTAATTCAACTTAGTTTTTAAAAAGTAGCTTATTTAGTTATCTGTTTTTAGCCTTTAAATTCAGCAATTTTCATTTTCAATAAACAATACACTACAAACATACATATATTCCAACATTATTCCTATCCCCATTCATTGATTATATATTTCCGAATTTGATATCTTTGTTACTATTTAATAAATGTATTCTTATAAAATTATACAACAAAGATATCGTTTAAACTCCCTATCAGAAAACCACCTCCCCCCCTAATAACCCCTTGTAAACACAAAACCCACTACTCTCTACCAAACATACGTGCAATACTTAACCTCAAACTACTTAGCCACTAGCCATGTGTGCAAACCACACTCCCCCCCTCTATCAAACTCAGTGTTCTAAAACTATTGTAATCATCACATAACCTAATCCCTCTCACGCGTCAAATACTGAACAATTAAATTAAATACCATACCTCTTCTAACAATGAAATCAAATACCTGCTACATTGTGTCAAATGTCAGTAATATCCATCATAAAGTTGTGTCAACAAATCGTTTAAGTCGATGATATTTATCCTTATTTTTAGTTACACCACAATAATTACTATATAACAATAATCTTCAGATTTCAAACTATTTACCAAACCGATATTTTATTATTTATCGTATATAATATTGATTTATAACTTGTGTAACAAGACTTGAAAACATGCTACTATGTTTTGTCGAAATATTGTCGTGTTTTAACACCAGTGAACTTTAAATTACACACCAGTTAGAGTCATCTTTTTAAGTGTTGTTTTAACAATATAACAGAAACAACTTTACCCACAATAATTATAAACTTGCCACAGTTGGGAGAAATTGAGAGCAGCTTTTGAGCATAGGCTCGAACCCTGGGACCTCTTCCACATCTCATCTCCAAGTGTGTTGTCTCACCCACAAGCAAAGACCTATCACGCTACGATGCGTCGCATCCGTTTATTACTTTGCATTATGCTATCTGTTGTATATCCGTTTTAAGCTCATGTGTATTAATAGTTGTTTTGCCTTATTTCACGAGGCTTGTCGATAAGCTGTGTGCCCGCGCTATTTGTTTCCTAAGATTCTTGTCTTAGGGTCAAATGCGTATAAGTTTCTTATTCATTTTTTTTTCGAATTTTGATATAAGAATAGTTTAGTATTGTTTAAAGACATGTGTTATTTTTATTAAAATTACTTGAGAAGATTCATTATGAAAGAGGAAATAGTGAGAAATTATAATAGAAAAAAAAGTATTATTCTTTTTAGAAATTTTCTTTTTATAATTTATAGTTTCTAGGAAAATTAGTTTGGCTTCGGTAGGGTTAAAATTGCAGAATTTCAATTTTTAAAGAACGCGTTTCGTTTCCGTTCATGTTTTTCGTATTTTTAAGCTCAATTCAACTCCGTTTTTGTTCTAGTTTTCTTTAAACTTACTTTTAGTCAATTAGAGTCTATTAAAAGTGAAAATTTTATTTTAGGTTTAATTTTGGAAAATTAGGGGTTTTAATCACCATTTAGGGTTCCCGTTTTGCGTTTTTAGTTAAGATTTACTTTCCCGTATTGATTTCTTGTAAGTTAGGTTTAATTGTCCCTTAATTTGCTCATTTTTAGGATTTTAGAAAACAAATCATCTTCGAACCAATTCAAATCATTGTCCAAATAACAAACGTGGTCTCAATTTCATAAATCTTTGGGAAAACGACCCGGTAATCACTTACCGGTAAATATACGTATTATTATATATATTTGTGAGAATTTTCCTTATTACCTTTGTCCTCAAGGGTAGTTTGGTAATTTTCTATACTTATATTATTTTACGTGTATCAAATTTTTGGCGCCGCTGCCGGGGATTTGTGATTAAGATTCCTTCGTTTGCAGTTTGTTGATCGTGATTTGAAGAACCTTTCGTCTTCGAAAGTTACGCTTTTAAGAAAATCAAAAATACAAAAAAAATTAGAAATATCAAAAGTAAAAAAATATTTTTCTTTTCTTTTTAGTATAAGTAGAAGATTAAAAACAAAAAAATACAAAAATATTTGCTCTTCCGGATTTTTCGATTTTTTCTCGTTAATTTGTGAATATAAAAATTTACAAAGTTGGTAAAAGAACACCAACAAATAATACCTTCAACTGAGGTATTATCCATTAATAAGTTCCCGAACCAAAGATTAATTTTTTTTTACCGTTTGTGTCACTTACGAAAAAGGCGCACCTCTTTTGTAAAATTTATTTTACTTAAGAGAGTTACCCTAAGTTTGTTGATTATTCGGTAAACAAAAATATTTCCTTTTCTCATTTTCTTTTATCATTTCATTTGCTTGTTTAGTGCATGCACACTAGAAATTCCAATTTTCCAAATAATTCAAACGTCACCATTCTGAGACGTCGAAATCTGAATCGTGTTCCAAATATAGTCGAACCCGAGCTTCGTACTATCGTTGCACCAATGGCGGAACGTACAATGGAAGAGCTGCTCCGTGCACCCACGGAAGGGTATGGAGAAGCTATCGTTTTATTGGAAATTAATGCTGATCATTTTGAGATTAAGACAAATTTGTTACAACTAGTTCAAGCTAACCCGTTTCACGAATACGAGAAGGAAAATCCCCATGCTCATATCAATAGTTTCAAAAGGATTACCTCGACTTTACGATTTAGGAATGTGCCTAACGATGTGATTAAGCTTATGATGTTTCCATATTCGCTCGAGGGAGCCGCTAAAACTTGGTACGAGAAAGAACCACCAAATTCAATCTTGACTTGGGAGGATCTCGTTACCAAGTTCGTTAACCAATTTTTCCCTCCTTCGAAAACCACTCACTTAAAGAATGAAATTTCTCGTTTTACACAAAAATTCAAGGAAACTTTTAGTGACTTTTAGTGAGGCATGGAACGACATTAAGGAAATGCTTAAGCATGTCCTACCACGGATTACGAGTTTAACTCCAGTTGATTCTTTTTTTATAATGGGTTAAACGAAAATGATCAGAACACCTTAAATAATGCCGTAGCGGTGGATGGAAAACTTTTGTGTAAACGACTAGAGAAGCTTTGAACATAATTGAGAACAAATCAAAAGTTCGTTATTCACGAAACAAACCAAGATGCTTCAAGGATGAATACGCTCTAGATAGCATGTAAAGCAAAACGTATAAAGGAATTGATAAGTCTTGCGGATCAACTTTCGGCCTTATTCGAGATTGTTTCTAAAAAAAGTTTTCACTCCCAGCTCTGGTTAAAGAGGTGAGAAACTTGCCGTTACTTGCTGAGGGCACATATCTTGTATAATTGTCCGAAAAACCGGGATAATATACTCAAAGCTAGTTTAGTGCACAATGGTACTTACAATCAAGTTAACCACCAAAACCTGGTGTTTAGGTCATCAAATGGCACCACCAAGGTTTTGCTTCCGGTGCAAAACAATGTCAAAAATATGTTTACTCAGAATCAAGTTCAAGGAATTAATTTAAATCGGGGAAATAATTGTTTCGATGTGAAAGTCAATGTTTTTCAAGCGTCTAAAATAATCATGCTCCGAATTATTTCAAATCAATGATTTCAAAACCAACCTTTTCAAAGTGCCAAAATAATCAAGTTCAACAAGAAGTTTTCAAAGAGTTTTTCAAGTTACAAGAGGAATAATGATCAAATGTTGAGAAACATGCAAAATCAAATCAACTCGTTGAAAGGAGACCTTAAGAATGAAATTCAAAACACGATAAAATCTCAACAAGCCGTCATGATGAATCAACAAACTATTTTTCAAAATAATTTGCAAAACATGATTTGTGGATTGTTTCAAAACCAAGCCTCAACTTCGGGTACTCTTCCGAGTAATACCATTTCAAACCCAAAGGGTGAGATGAAAGCGATCACTACTCGAAGTGGTGTTGCTTACGAGGGACCCTCGATTAAGCTTATGAAGTGGGTTTCAAAAGATCCTTCAAATAACTGGTGGTAATTTGAATATCCTCGGGAGTTGTTTCTAGGATAGATATCTTAAAGTGAACAGAAGCAAGCTTGTCTCTAAGTGTGCTTTCCTGTGGCCCTGTTGTTTGCTTTTGAGCATTGATTTGCATAATGACCTTTTTCTCCACAGGCATTACAAGTTACAAATACTAGTTGTAGTTTGTTTCCAGTAGTCGGTCTTTTGGTTTTGCAGTTCTTGGTCAGATGACCTATCTTGTTGCAAGTTCGACACTTGACATTGCAAGGTCCCATGTGATACAGGGTGCATCTTTCACATAAGGGACTATTTCTAGTATACCCATTGGTGGCAACATAAGTCCTGGAGGTTTCTCGCCTTCTATTCTGTTAGTGGTAATCCTGGTTATGGTTGTTATTGTTGTGGTTGACTTGGTAGTCATTGTTATTGGAGTGGTTATTGTTGTTGCGATCATTGGGGTAGTTTTTGTTGTCGGTGGTGTTTCTTTTATCATCAAACTTTGGTTTGTGACCATTGGTTTCTTTCACAAAATTGTGTTTTGTTACTTGATCCATTAACCTTTGAGCTATGTTAATGGCTTCCTCTAAAGTTTGAGGCTTTGAAGCGGTAACATTTCCTTCAACACTCCTGGGTAATCCCCCGATGAAGACTTCCATGAGTTGCTCAGAATCTTCTAACGTAAATCTTGAGATCATCTCCTTTCACAACCAAGTTGTAAAATTCGTCTTCCATTTTCTTGACTTCAGTTCGAGGGCAATACTTATTGGTTAAGAGTCTTTTCAATTCGATCCAAGTGATCTTATTGGCTTTTCTATTCCGATAAGTTAGGCGTATGCATTCCACCAAGACAAGGCATCATCGGTTAGAGTACCAGTAGAAAATGTCACAATGTCTTTCTCGGCACACTTGCTATGAGAAAATACTGATTCGGTACGTTCAAACCAGCGGATGAGGTCAATAGCTCCTTCTGTATCATTAAAGTAGAAAGGTTGATAG